>JACSZP010021381.1:0-23610 GCA_016161895.1 Pinna nobilis
CCTTCACGAGAATTTTGGGATACGTTTCTATATGAATTAAATATTCCTGAATCAATCGTTAAGCAACAATGCAACCATATAAGCTACCGATACTTCATCGAAGAAACGATTTCACCAAGCATTCCAATCAAGCTTTTATTAGCAATTGTGTTGTTCTTGTTTGTTCCTTTTTCCCAACTGTACAAGGTAAGACATGAAGCTTACTAACCATTGCATGTCCTTGCGGAATACGTCAAGTATACCCCGAGCTTGAAACGTCCTTAATCTTTATTTCGCTGTTTCATTCCATGCTCCCATGACCGGGACGAATTCAGAAAACAAGACTCGATATCTACTCAAGATTTTTTCCCTACAAGATATCAAACATGACCTCCCTAAACTGCCAAGAAATCGCATCTATAAAGATAAAGATACCGGTAATCGTAATTGATACGTTCCGTAGCATTTCAGCAATAACGCAATTTGTGTCTAATGTCTCCTATTAGATGTGTATTGATTTTTGTCCTTGATATGGATAAAAAAAATATCAAGTGTTTGCTAGTGGATGTCCATTTATCTCGATAGAATAATTTAATCAGACGCTCAGCTTCACCGGAAAGAAAGCTTTGCCGCGGGCTTTTTCATCATACAATACGTCGATGAATTCTTATTGTCTTAAGAGATTGAGAATTCGTAAAATAAACTAGTATTTCTATTCAACATTCAATTTCGCCTCTTCCAAATTGAAAAGAGTGCGAATAAAATATGCTGTTTGTCTAAATTTACAATTTTCATCGGATGACAATTATATATCTACACAATTGAGTTTAATTGTCGCTGTTTTATATTTTACACATTTTGGTGTGCTATATATTGCCAACTTCTGCATGCACATTTATGTAAATAATGGGAAAATATTATTTTGCTTGTTTTCTCGCTGCGCCCCACTCGACAAATGTTTGAGATCATATGTTAGTACACGGTTACAGTTGTCTCAGGAGGAAAACCATTTATTTCTACAAAATTAAGCAATTTATGTCCTAGCGAGGCCCAGCCCTTATCTGATGAGAGTTGAGAATGCTCTATCCATTCGACCACGAAGGAAACTTGTTCCACTTTTAACCTCATTCATTATACTTTCGCGGTTGCAAGCAAATGAAAGTTATAAAAACTATGCTGAGAATTGCATCATATGCATTGAGAGATGTGTAAGATGCCAAGCCAACATTTGACACATCTCAGGATCAGTTTTTTTTAGTCTCAGGCAAATGATGAATGAGTACAACCACAGTAGTGCTCGCTAATCTATTTCAGTCAAAATACATGTACAGTGGAACCTCGCTATTTAGACCACCCAAGTAACTGGCTAAAACTGGTCTGATTAGTGAGGTGGTCTCCTAAGCGAGGTGGTCTTTAGGCGAAGTTCCACTGTACATTCAAACCAAAATTTATTGAATCAAATAAAGGGGATTTTCAAATTTATTGGCTAAAAATTGGAATAAAGTAATTTGGATGGGGAATTACAGTCATTTCAGATAAACCGGAGTTCGATATACCAGGGCTCAATATAAGCGGTTTCCACTGTACAAGCATTCATCAACCTAACAACGATCTGAAAAGAATAAAACTCAGGTCTTTTATGCATTTTGTAACGTGAATGGATAGAAATGAAGATAATATGCGTGAATCAAAGATATCAACTTTCCTAGAAAATAGTGACAGCATATTAATTTTTTTATTTTTATGTGGATGTAAAGATGTTACACACCCCAGACCCCTCGGCTCGAAGTCGAACACGCTAACCACTCGGTCACGGAGGCCCCACCACCTGAGGTACATTAGAATTGGATAAGTAGAAAAATATAAATTTGCAATGTTGGCTTTTTTCAGCGTCATCTTTAATTTTACAGTTTATTCAAAGCGTGGTTAGTTGACAAACTTAATCCCCTTGACTGTGTGAATCAGTATGAACGGAATGGGATTTACATTGAAGGACGCGTCCTTCGTTTTCGAATTATTTTGATAATGATTAAAGCACTTACGACTACAGATGAGCACTAATGCATCTATTATTAAATTTATAAGCCGTCCATAGATTTTTAGGCAATCTACCTTAATTTAAGCAAAGAATGATAAATGATTTTCACTGTAGCAAAAAATAGTAAATCATAGATTCTATAACAAGAGATTACAAATTTGTACAGAATGAATGCGAAATATAATTGGAAATAAAAGACGTGACTGGAAAATACATTTGTCAAAATGGATGTAATTATAAAACAAGTTTATTGTCTTTCCAAATGGAAATGTCGAAAGTAACGTTAAAGGAGAACCATATCTCACTCAGATCATTTAACCGCATTTCCGGTGGTTTACGGAAGCCGGACTACTTTTTATATTTGCATTTGTCTTTATGCGGCGAAAAGTGAGGCACGACGATTACTGATTTTGGCGAGATTGAATCATAATAGGAAAAAAACCATAATGATATCCCCGGTTGAAGCCAACACTCCTGAAATATTTATTTTGTTGGGATGACAAATATTTTCGATACCATATCTACTATAGATATGCTATTAATTATTATATTTCATTAGTGATTTTTAAGTTGTTTAAATACAATGAATAAAATGAAAAGTCTGAAATTCTTATGAAATGTACTCGTAGTGAACAAAACTGTAATCTTTAAATATGATGATCAATATCTACTGATGAAAATGTTCACCGTAATGTTAGGCAATGGAAAATAATCGCAGATAAAAAAAAGATGGGCCTTCAAATATTGTCAAATTACATAATTTTTGTTGCATTTTGATAGAGTGACTGTCGGCGGTTGTTCAAATGAAAGACATGAATGAAATCAAGTTCATTTCGGAAAATTTATGTCAAATTTGATGAGTATTTTCATATTATATCATTATCGTTGCATTTTGATTGACAAAGTTACGACGATTGTTGAAATGATAGGCATGTATTAAATCAATTTTATTTCGGATATATATACTTATATAAATATTGTTCAACGAACGTAAATGATGTACAAGTGCAATGTCGGTCTTATTTTCAAATCCTGGTAAAAACTTGCAACGACTAATGGTCCACCCGCCGTACAACCAATACCATAAAGTACTGTATAACTTTTATTCTAAATGCTAATGAAAAAAAATCATTTGATTTTAGCAGACAAAAGATAATTTCTAAATTAGTTGTGAAAATAAACACAATTAAATAGGGTCCATGACAACATATCGCACAAACGTTTCGTTTTTGTTATAAAGTGCAAAATATGTCGTTATTTCGATTCTTAGTATAAATCCGCAACTATAAATTGTCCATCCGCCATACAATCAACAGTATTGAAAAAAAGTGAAAGCAAGAAAGTCTCAGTATAATGCTTTATTCAGTGATTCATCATCCAGAGATGTGTTTCCATTCGATTATGGACGTCGGAATATATGATTGAATACGTGAGATAATTGTCTTCCGAAATGTACTTATTTTACGTAAAAATGAAACAATTCATTTACAAATCCCATATGATCAAAACGGAGAAAAAACTCATCCATCACAATGTTGTTGCGTACACCATTCAAGTGCTCATTACCGCGACATAATTTCCCAACAGACCATACAATGCTCATTTGACATCCAAGCGATATTCGAAGCATGCTTCCATCAGGTCCGCCTCGTCGCTCGGCAAGTATACTTTGACTATTAGTTATTCATATGTTTTACAATATTAGGTTCTATGATTCGATACATTAAATTTGTTATGTGACTTGAGACTGGCAATTTTACCGCCTGATCAGGGACAATTTGTAATATTTTCTAGCGTTGACATATAATATAAACCATTTATCGTTCAATACCTATTCAATATTTTGTCATTAAAAGGATAAGGGTTTACTAAATGATAATTTATTATAATAATAGGGAGTCGATATTCTATTCTCCCACTGGTTCCATTCCGGGATTTATCTTTACATTGACGTTCTTATCATTCCCAATATGACAATATGACATTTTTTCCACAACTTGGAGATTCAAAAAACATCGCTTGATACTCTTTTTCATTTTTGCTTTAAAATATTTTATCTCTAATTTTCTTTAGTGTTTTTGTCCAAGCATGCAAATGGGGTTTACAAGAAAATCATAAGAAAAAAATGCTCACCTTTCTTCCCTTTTAGTTTTATACAATGCGTTCCTTCAAAGTATCCAAAAAAGCATTTCCTTGTAATAAACATAGCGGTGGTGTGATCTCGATTGAAATAATCTTCACAAGGTTTGTTCTCACCTCCGATGGACGTACACACGTAACAGTCGATTGAAAAAGCTACAAAATAAAAAAGAAATTCTCAATATCATTTGTAATGACCATATAAGAATAAGGAAAATTACCATTTAGATTTCGGGAGTCGCTTTGCGTGGTTCGAACCCATGCCTCGACAAATTTAAGCCTAAGCATATGAAGCACATGTTGCGTCGATCAGTAATCTTCAATCAAAGCGAACGGTGGATATCGTAGGGATTGAAAAAAGTGGGATTATGGGTCAAATCATATCGATATCAAATTTACCAAGGTTTTAATCGCCAGGTGAATCAGGGCAATATACAATTATGGTGAATGTTGGACAAATATGGACTTCTGAATATAAAGAGGTGGGATCAGATTCCATTAAGGAGTTTTGAAACGATTTATCCCACGCAGTATTCAGGGGTCCTACGGTTCAAATTTTAAGCGCTTCAATAGCATTTTGGTGGCGTCTCCATATAACCGAAAACAAAGCAACGCAAACAAATAGGAATAAAGACAGATTCATAGCTAATAACTTAAACCTTATGTAATGTATGATACATATACTGTGTTGATGTAGTGTATGATACATATATTGTATTGGGATTTCGTTCTGTCGTATGATTTTAATAGCCTGAAGATGAGATATTCTAAAATCAATTATATTTTTACCTACCATCATTCCATTTTCTTGTATTATGCAATCGATGAAAAAATATTTTGCATAGACAAACCCCAAATGTCCCCAATTACATGGCCTAAATAAAACCTCTTTTTTAAAGTAGATGTGAGAGGCGTCTTTGCAAAATCCTATTTTGAAACATTTTGATAAAGTAGGAAGTCTACATAGGACCAAGATTTTGAATTTCCTACTTGATATTTAAAATGTCAAATAAGATATTTCAACTAAACAACATAAATAGAGGCAAATGCAAATGCTTTTTTTCTGATATTCACATAACACCAAAGGTGAAACCATTTGATACTATTCCTGATAAAGTTATTTACCGATGATTATTTTTCCGTATATCAGCATTACATACTCTCGAACATTATACAAACGTTCGAACTGAAAGCGAATGCATTTAAACCATCCGTATTATTTGAAAAACATCACTGAAACGCATCGTTCTTTGAAAGGTTCTTTTAGTTGTCATCCTTCTGATTTCAATCCCTTTGTTTTCATCGGCTTATTGACTAATTATACCTAACCGTATGTCCCTGATCAGGCGGTAATTTTTTTTCATATCTACCGCCTGGTTGTCCTGAGCAATATGCACAGGACTTTTGTCGATGCATGCAAAAGACCCTGCTGGAGCTAGACTTGACACAGTAACCAAATGTTTGCTTTCTCGCTCTTTGGACAAAACAAAAACATCCAACAAGCAGGTATCCGTAAGGCGAGCCTTAAACCACATCATTATTTAAGTAGAAAGAAACCATTGGGCACAAGTTTTCGTATCAATCTTCGTGGGTGCCGCGCATGGAGCAGGAGTTGCTTACCCTTCCGAAGCACCTGAACTCACCCCCGGTTTTGATGGGGTTCATGTTACTCAAATTTTAGTTATAAGTATATTTGTGTATCTCTGTTTGTAATTTTGTCTCCTTTTTTATTTTGGCCACGATTTTGTCTGTCGTTGACTTATTCTATTTGGAATGTCCTTTGGTATCTTCTAATTCACCCATTTTTGTAACGTTCCGTAAAATATCATGAAGGATTGGCACCTTGTAAATACTTTAAAATCCAATTGCACTTCTATCAGAAAAGATAAGCAAAATGTTGAGTAGCTACTTCAATTTCTCTCTAAACCTGTTTAATTTTAAATTGCGCATAAGTAATATTTTATGCATGCTAATCTCAGAAATTATCTAAATTAAGCGCAACTTTCGTTGACGTCATCGGGTCAATTTACTTTTCGTAATAATGGCAGTGCAGAATACTTTCCATATTAAGCTACTTTTTATGACGCGTGGGTTCGCCATTTCCTGATTACGTAAATAGCATCATAGATATCAGTCCCTTTGACAATGTATTTCATTCTGAAAATATTTACAATAGGCATCTATTATATATAATTGAAACTTCGCTATTCAGTCCATATTACCGTTTACTGAAAGGGGTATGCTGAGCGAGATTACGTGAACACGTGTAATGAAGAGCGTCAAGACAAATGAAATGAAAATGAGATCGGATGTCATGACTAGCCAATAGATAGGTTGCATTAGCATCAATTTTCTTAGAGTTACTTCCCTTTTGTCAGCCATGGGGTTAGTTTTTTGTTCATTGTTATGCCAAATTTGAGGGATTTGTATGACAAAGATTCTTATTTTTGACCTAATGCAAGTATGTATGAAAGGGAGGCGACTTCATGAATTGATTCAGCATAGTAAATGTTCAAGGAATAACCCCAGCAAACAGATATAGGAACGGCCATTTGGTTGGTTTATTCATAAAATATTCTTCATGGACCCTAAGACTGCCGACAAAGGGAAATAACTCCAAGAAAATCGATGCTATTGAAACCTAACTATAGAGTAAGGCCAAAAAGATTTGATTCCCGTTGTCTCTCGTGTGAAAATTTTTAAGAGTTCTACTTTTTAGAGGGTTTTGTGTTACTGACTTTTTTAGATTTAAGTGTTGTTGTTGGAATTACTATTTGTAATATTTCTTCTCCTTTTGTTTTTGTCATCGTGTGTCTGACGTTCAATTTTTGAATTTTGAATGCCCTTTGGTATTTTCAACTTCCCTTTTCATCAAATAAGATGGAAAATACTTTAGATTCCCATTTTTTCGCGAGTACTGAATTCCGCGAATTTGTCGTTTTCTGTCAAATCGCGATAACTTAAAATGTCAACCTAAGGGAATTAAATTTCGCGTTCTGAACCAGGTTTTTTCAAAGCTGAAACAAAAACTGGTCTAACCATATACCTCTTAGTTTACTAGTTCATAATCTTAGGTATAACATTCATGAATTATGATTTCATCGAGAACAATACTGCTGGGTCAAATGAAGGCGAGGGTTTAAAATCCGCGAGGGCGTCCACTCGCGAAATTACGCGGATATTAATTCCTCACTTTGCGAAATTCTGTACATAGGTAAAATTAAGGTTTATATCATAACTTGGAATTCGGAACAACTAACAAGAAATACTAGATCAATAAATGGCAAAAACGAAACTTTTCTTTGTATATTCATATAAGCCATCGTATATACATTATTATTGGAATGACAATCCATTCCATCTATTTTCCGTAAACGGTTTTTTTTTATCATTGCTATTTGATATCATTTCCAAATTTGTCAAGAGAGACACATATATTTTGATTATGACAATCATATTATCGCGCATATTACATTATAGGGATGTTACAGAGGCAATTCCATTTATTACCAACCTTGTGGTATCGGAACTCTTTTGTTAGTATTACGGATTTACTTTACATTTACGAATTTAATATTACTTCCGATTTGATATCGGGTCCGAATTTGCCATAACCTTTCATTATTATTCACAGATTTAATGTAAATTTCCAGAAAAGTACAAGCAAAAGGATATTTGACTTTCATCAAATGCGTGCTTTCTCCACGACTCAAATGATTCTTTGATCCCAGAGGAGAAAGAAATTGATAACAATAGTTTTTAACAGTAGCACAGCAAATGTTAGATCATCAATTTGTTCTGGAATTTCAATTTCCATAGTTGATTTGAAACATTTTCAATTTTTGCAATTTTCAGCATGATACTTTCAGCATGCATTCATTTTATTCAATTCGCTCGCATGTTGGGAACAATTCTAGCTGGAATAGCAATGTTTATATTTTCGATGAGCTCTAAGAAAAAAAAGAATTGTAAACAAAGTGCTTAATATAACGCAAAAAAATAGTTCTAGCAATATGAACATAATGCAGAATGAAGAAATGTAAATTTCAGATTGTTTTGCTTTGGTTTTGTTGTGTTTGTATTCTACCTTTTTTTATGAGGATGGGGGGTTGCAATATTTCCAGACAGTTTTCTTCTTAATTATGTCAAATTGCAATTGTTCTGCCGACACCGTGATCTGGTTTTGGTGATAGATTCACGTTGTATCGTACATATGGACAGGACCATGTTATTTTACGCCAAGTTGAACGTTATGTCGACAATTTGTAATACATGGCATGTGTGATAATGATAGCATTGTGATGTTGGTATGGAACTGTTGTAGCTCCAATACCTACTTGACCGTTATTTTAGGCAATTTCACATCTCAACGATACATTGACACTTTTGTAAGCTGTCGTCGTGTTGTCTATACGTCAACACAAAGTAATATTTCGACAATTCGTCATTTTTATGTGTATTGTGCAATGAACTATCATCGCCATAACGATTATAAGCCGAAAGCTTGGTCTCAGTATGGATCCAATTTATCTGATATGAAAACACAGATACCAAGGTATCAATCGTCAGATAAAATACGAGACAATATATAGAGTAGATGGAATTGGACAACAAGGACCTCTGAAATATTAGAGGTGGAAAAAGGTGCCACGGAGGAGTAAGTTTCCTCTGCTACCGATCAAACCGGCCACGAGCCCACAGTAAAATTCAGGTGAAATACAGTCTACCTTGTTTTAAAAGACCGTCGAAGGGAAGGAGCAAAAAGGGTCACATATGACAGGTAGTCTTTTAATTCAGGTAATTCATATAGGAAAATATCATTTTGGGAACAAAAATTTAGGTTACATAAGACAGGTTTTCCTTTAATTCAGAGGGTCGCTAAGGCAGGTTAGACTGTATATATAAACGAATTTTCGTCAAAATCGATAGAGACGATTTAACAACCAAATTCGAACAAGTAATTTATCAATACATCCAGTGGTGTTTAGCTGACCAATAAATTATCGCCTCTCTCTCAAAGAAAATGTTGATTGTAGAAGTTCCTCTTGATGTTCAATCATTCAATTCACAGACATATTACACATAATGTAGTATTCTTTTAAGCAAAGTTTTGGCAAGGATTTGTGATAAACTTTATATGGCAATAGCTTCTATCTAGGCTAGAATACTTGCTATCAGTAATACTAACCCCTTCAACCCCACGTTTCAGAATGGTATGCTCTTTTCTATTGTCCTAGACCAATCTATTTTAGTTTGTGTTGCTGAAAGGGTTAATATTATAGTTTAGTTATATTACATCTCTTCTAACATGTTTCAGACGGGTTGTTAAACCGTTCTTTATACGTTGATTTTGACTACGGATTACTCCGTTTACCATACCAAGATATAGGGCTCACGGCGGGTTTGAATGGTCAACTCCTAGACACTTGAACCCACCTCTGGTGTATCCAGGGGTCCATGCCAACTCCTTAATCTGCATTCCTTATAGAAATTATAAATTATCGATTACTATTCATTATCTTACCTTTTCATAATATACACTGGTGTAATCACACAATAGCACAAAGATGTACGCAGTGGTATAGGAATACAATTGTAATATCAGTATTACGTGTTTGTGCTTTTTATTTTGTGTTCTAAATTTTCACTGGTATAACACAACTCGGGAAACGTAAAAAGCACTTGTACTAAAACTATGATCAAATGCAAAATTCATGTGCATCAAGTCAACATCGTGTGACTGTGATGTAATAAACATCGCTGGTAGGGTTTTTGTCGTGCTTGATGGTAATGGGATATTCTAAAGAATTCTATTTAATTTGTTTCGAAGGCGTATATATTACAGATCATGATTGTTTACTGACTAGATTAGGGCGTAAATGTTAGCATGTTGTGATATCATATTAATGTACCCTAGGGAATTACTTAAACATCTCTCTCTCTCTCTCTCTCTCTCTCTCTCTCTCTCTCTCTCGAACTCTCTCTCTCTCTCTCTCTCTCGAATAAATATCTTTATTATGTTTACACAAGGCAAAATCAACATCAGACTCATTTTGAGATTGAACACCCTTGATACAAATCCATCTTCGTGCAGGGACCAGATATTATTGAAATTATGGAAATTATCTTCACTAAGAGATATTTTCACATAATTCGTGATTTGGACGGAGTGGAGAGTGAAATGGTATTAAAACTATACAGTAAAACATTTTGTCCGTCGCAATCGTGACGAAATGCTCATTAACTGATATTTCGCCAGAATTTTGATGCTTATGAATTAATCAAATTGCGTGACATCATCAAATATCGCCGAGGCTTGTGTATTGGAGAAAATAAGGAACTGCAACCGGGTGCACTTCGTAGTCTTAGGCAGAAACTTGACCCAGCAGTGTTTCAGTTATAAATATCTGAAACGTTAAATTATTTACCATTCACCCATCGCAAATACATGTATTAATAATGAAATGGGTGAAATAGAAGATATCAAGGGACATTCCAAATAGAATAAGTCAACGACAGACAAAATCGTGGCCAAAACAAAAAGGAGACAAAATTACAAACAGAATAAGTTATTTAAAGAACAAGAAAGTGTTGTTTTATGCCGTCCCTGCATAGCGTCATTTTGTTCACCTTCCTATTACGAATGGGCTGTATATCAGAAAGAAACATACAGATGTAATATTTTATGATCGCATGTTACACAGAATTAATATAAATATATAAATTCAAAAGACTATTTTTCATGATAAAAGATAAGCTAAGGTTGAATGATTTTAAAATATCGTCAAACGATTAAGTCTCTTTCTGTCTCTCTCTCTCTCTCTCTCTCTCTCTCTCTCTCTCTCTCTCATTATCATCATCTACAAACTTCATTTGTTCCAAGCCACAAGACAAGAATTTGCTTATTTCCAAAAGTAATTAAAACAGCCTGTCAATCAGCACGAAGTGTTGGTTAGGGTCTGTTGGGAATTGTTATTGGTAAAGTAGTGTTACTTTAATCTTTTCGACATTTATATTTAATGACGACGATGCTTGTCTGCGTGTATTGCTACATCTTTCAACATGGAGATTACATGTGTATCTGAATTTTGTATCTATCCCATCAAATTAAGAGTGCGATGTTATGATGTTATCTTAGTGGCGTTTGTACACAATCTAGATTATTAAACAAGGACCAATTTTAAAAGAGGTATCTATAATAAAAGTGCAATTTTTTCAAAGATAAGTCAATGATAATGGCCATCTGCATTGGTGTGCTGAATTCCCTTCCATTAAGTCTTCTGAATATACCTATTGCAGGGTTTCGTTCAAATCGGTCTAAAAGACATAACCTTATCATGCCGATCATAGTCTTGTAATGAAACTTCAGGTGAAAGTAAATCAGTAGTATCAGTGTTATAATTTGTCTAGTCACCCATGAAGGTAAAAGAATGAATCATTTTTGATGGCACTGTGTCTATTTAAAAATTGGAGAAATTACCGTAAATTGTAAATTGCTTTTGCAAGAATAACGGTAACCGTTTCTAACATTTCTGTCGATTTTCAACAAAACTTTTAACAATATATTATCAGGACTACATTTTGGCAGTTAATATCTTGATGATAATATTTAGTGTCTTTACTATTGACAAGAAAGTTTTCAAATCCATAAAGATAGTTCAGACGTTCTGTTGATTTTACTAATACTTTGTTATCCTTGAATTCATTTGAATTATGTCTGTTCCAAAGAGTCCAACGTTTGCACGACGCTTGTCTATTTATGTACATATTTTCCATTTGTTTTGCTTTTAATTATTTCTGAAAAAGACATACATGTATATTCATGGCTGAAAACATTATACTTTGTATTATTTTTAATCCGCTTTTATTATATTCTTTGTGTTTATTTTGAACTTGAACTTATTGCATGTAGTCGATGGACTGCACCTTGAAAGATGGAAAATATGCGGTGTCTAGAATGTTAGTTATCCTATATTGATTTTATGAATGCAACGCGTGGAACAGGTGTTG
Organism: Pinna nobilis; assembly: GCA_016161895.1. Taxonomy (NCBI): domain Eukaryota; kingdom Metazoa; phylum Mollusca; class Bivalvia; order Pterioida; family Pinnidae; genus Pinna; species Pinna nobilis. The sequence goes on from JACSZP010021381.1 coordinate 12,167, forward strand.
CTTACCTGTGTGGTACACCTGCACTCACCCCTGTTTTAAATGGGTTGGTGTTACTCTTTTTTCAGTTTTCATGTGTTATGCGGATAACTCTTCGTATTACTGTTTCTTTTGTTTTGCTTTGGCCATGGCATCGTCTGTTGCTCAATTTTTTAATTTAGAATGCCCCTTGGTATCTTTTATTTCTTTTTTTCTTTCATTCGATCGAGAGGTCCAAGAAAGACCATTTTGAAAACGGATCAGGCACAATCAGATCCAGATTGGCTTAAACACGGGCATCAAACGACATAATTTAAATCCAGATATTCGCGAGAATTTTAATTTCGTGTTATTTTACGAGGGTGCTGAATCGCGAATAATAATGATTGGCTGAACATTCAATTCTGGGGTAAACGTATTGCATACATCATAGGGCTGTTATCTTTTCTCACATAGTCACGAAAATATTCTCTCGCGAATAACTGTAAGACCACTGAGTCGCCAATATCAAGGTTCGCAAAAATTTCTGGATTAACAGTTACTATAAAACTTCAACATGCTACGCTCATGTTCAACTCATCAAGGATGTAAATTCACGTGTATATTTTGTAGTTGCCTATTCTAAGCTGTATATTCAAAAGCCTTGAACATATTTTTATATACATCTATTCATTTAAATTATTGAAGGATTTTCGTTCAATATTTTTCTGTTTGTTGTTGTCTTACTTGTCGATACCTTTCCATTTCAGTTTGTTAACTGACCTACCGTTAAGATCCATATGAACTGAAAGACCACTTATTTCTTTCTTCTTCTTCTTCTTTCATTGTAAAATCTTTGTAAACATATTATTTTGACTAGATTAGAATATAAATTTAGCAAATAAACGTTTCTTGCTTACGCACCCCGGACGTGCAATAATATTAATTCTGGTTTCCGTGGGTTTTGTCAGTAGTTGCACACATATGCTTTAGTGCTTCCAAATAAACTGTTTCTAAATAAACTTGTATAAAGAATTCAAATTTATTGTAGAATTTTGCATAATCGAAAACGCAAAGAATCTGAATTTACACAGATTTCTGGGATAAATAAAGATATTTACTCGTAGTAAGTGTAAAAGGAGAACTTGGGCGACTTTAGTGATACTTCATTGGAAATCAGAGAAATATTTATGGCAACATCTTCATGCAAAGGATTGCACCTAAGTAGAATTCAGACTTTCAGATTAATGTATTTCTGTTAGCCAATATTTTTGTAATAATCGTTTATTTCCCCTCTCTTCGAAATAATGATACGGATTGACCACCCATTTTGCCTCGCGTGAAGCAATGCCATTAAGTTTCGATCAAAACATTGAAACCACAATTACACACAATAAGAGACGTTAAATAAATAAAGAGAAAGCTTTCAGTTAAACTCTAACTATAATTGAGTTAGGAAAATAAGCTCATAAAAATTCTCATAAATCAGCGATTCCCTTGGTTGCTTAGTATCTAATTTTCATCCTCAGTACCTAAGCTATGATTGTCGATTATTTTGATTTGGTAAAACGAAAACGTGACTTGAATCTTCAGAATCGCGACTTAAGTGAGGATTAAGTAAAGCAATGGGTGTGCTTTGCAAGAAATGATTTGTCATGAAGCTGAGTTCTATTTGATTTCATAACAGGCACATGTCATAGGTAAATGGATTTTATCTTCCCGGACGAAGGGGGGGGGGCGTCCCTGTCTTTCGGATGAGACAGTAAAAACCGAGGTTCCGTGTCACAGTGGGTGTTGGCACGTTAAAGAACCCTCCCTGCTCTACGGCCAGCAGTGACGAGCATAGGCAAAATGTGTAGCCCTTCACCCGCACACGGTGACGTCTCAATATGAGTGAAATATTTTTCAGTGGGACGTTAATCAATAATACCATACCATACAATCTTCCCGGACGAACTTTCATCAGTTCTAGGTAAAAGAAGAAATTATGATGTATTCTGCGGCATCTTTTATTGTAAGAAAGAAATCAATGAATCAATGAAATACTGCTTACTGCTTCCGGCAAATTCAAAACCTACGTCCCTATTTTCTTTCTCTTTCATACACACATTTTGTTTCTATAAACATATAGTGCAAAATTATGCATAAAAGAAGTAATAGAATTAATAGACAATATTCTATAATCAGTGTCTGTAGCATCGCTATAAACGGTATAATTCATCAGTCATTTTCGATATGACTGATATCAATAGACTGTTTAAAGCATACAATATCGATGGGAGCGCTTTGATGAACTTATTACCAGACTAGATATCGCAATTCAAGTCAATAGTTGTTTTTTTTTTTTCTTTCTTTTTTTTTTTTGAAAAAGAAAAACAAGGAATAAATTTCGTCAATATTTCTGTGAAAGATGAAAAACCATGTGGACAGTATCGACAGAAGTAGCATCACAATACGATACTGAGAAGGTATATCAACAGTATCGCTTCAACTTGACGATATCTAGACTTGCAGCATCGAAAATACCTTGTTAGAGATGATAGTAACAGTAATTGGTTGGTTCAATTGTTGTTTAACGTCCCACTTAAGAATTGTTCACCTATATGGAGATGTCGCCATGTGTCAGTGAAGGGCGACAAATTTTGCCTATGCTGGGCACTTATGGTCGTAGAGAAGGGAGGTTCTTTATAATAAATACCGATGGTATACTTCTACAAAGATTCAGTCCAGCAATCGATAGCGATATTATTGTAATGACAAAAGTTATCGAAAACATAGTTGTCAACAAACTTGTCATCGGTTTTGTCGTGCTATCTGCAATTACTTATTTCAAGGTCTTCTGCATGATAAAAAAAAACCTTACATTTTAAGAGAATAATACTCATTTTTTTTCTCTGACATTTGATCATTTATCTTAATTTTTGAAATCGTATGATACATGAGTTAGAGTTCCCTGGAATTTTAGGTCTTAAATTGATCATATTAGCCATGCATTTATAAAATTATGTTGTGATATTTATCATCTTGTATAATTGTGAAGAATTGTGCAGAGATTCACCAAAGTTCACTTTTTAAGCTTGGATTTCTGATAGTCCGCCGGAAAATAAATGCCTGCAGATCGAGTTTTCAGGGGAAAACTTTTCATGTGAACGATATTTATCAACAAATTAAATTACTATTCGGTAGGACACAAATTTAAAAATTGGCAGTAGTTGTAAAATAAAACTAAGGATGGACAAAATGATATTCCAAAATTCAAGTCCTAAGTATATGTCAAGTCTAGAATAATAAACGTGGAAAACAACTACAAAAGTCTGGGGCGAGATGTCTGTAACTATGGTTTCTATAGCTTAAATACATTTTATTTCATTTAAACATAAAATAGGATTTGGCGAAAGATGTATAACATTACATACTCCCTCTCCTTATTATAAACGATATTCAAATATCAAGATGGCAACATAAAGAATAGTTACAGCAAATGTAATTATGAAATACATAACGTAGAACCTCGCTTTTAAGACCACCCAAGCAACTGGATAAAATTAGTCTGATTAGTGAGGTGGTCTCCTACTTGAGGTTGGAATAACCATAAAGAGTAATAAAGAGACTGGATTTTGATACTCTTCAGTGGTATGATTAGTGTGGTGGTCTCCTAAGCAATGCGGTCTTTAGACAAGTTTCCACTGAATATGAGAGAAAATCCTCTATGTACTTGGATGTGAGAAAAAGACAGATGTTATAAAATCACTTAGATTATCTTAACGTTGACGGCTTTACAAAAGTAAGATTAACAACTGTCCACTGACGTGTGGTAGAACATTGTCTACATGTATATTCCAAATGAGTTTTATAATACTGCTTTTAATTAAGACGACATTCAGCATTACTTTCTATATCGTGGCAACATTCTTGACTAATGCTAAGGAAATTATCATTTTCGCGGGTTACAAAAGTATGTATGCGTTCTATGAAATATGACAACGGTTTCAATTTTGTTTTCAGTATCGCCCAACGGACAGGAAAACCAGGAGCGCCTCCACCGGAACGCAAAATTCTCAATCTTTTGGTCTCAAGATGGACACTCTGACACGACGATATGTTCATGATACATTGCACATGTCAATACTTTTGTGTTTGCTTGTATTTGTTCTATTTTGTTTGAAGCCTCATTCGACCCACTTTTAGTCATAGGTAGCGGTCGCTTTACATTGGTGGAGGAGAGGTCTCGGTTACAAATGTACTCGGGAAGAGACCACCGAGCCTCTGCAAGTAAACTAGCAAACTTTCCCACTTTTTCGCCATGTGTTCCAACAAGGCTGACGAGAAGTGAAAGACAAAATGGCTCAGAGAATACATAGGCCCCACATAATGATTTCAATGGCACGAATATCCTCCGAATGAATGTAGGATAGGTCTAGTAACTTTTGCGAAAAAAAATAGACCAAGCACAATTTGAATTACCAAATATTTTTTTCTCGAAAGAACCGACAATTTCTAAAGTCTTGAATCGATGGACACGATGTGCATTCTTTGGATTGATGTATTTATTTGTTTTCAGTATCCAAGCAACATATTGACAGTATCTAGCTATAAAAATGTTTATCTTTGCACATGTGTAATGTGTTACCCGACCGTCTCACCAGAATGATAAGAGACAGATCATGTATGGCATTGGTTTAGGTCAAATTAACTAACCAATGATCGTCCAGAACTACAGACGCAAAATAGAAAATTATTCTTCTCTTTTGAAAAAATTGGTGCAGTGTGTATTTTTGTCTTAGTCATGTTTTGCCTGGACAGTTAAATCAATCACGAAGAAGCTGACATTTTGTCAGAATTTGAGTAAACCAAAAGATAGTTCCTTATTCGTCGTCTGCTACTCGGATCAACACAGTATCAATAATGCCAATGACTGACATAGGTTTTGTCATTCATCTCTAAGAAAAAAAAATAGGACTTTAAACCATTTAGCACGTGCGTGTTTTCACCTTTCTCGATCGATGAAGAGAGAGAAGGGACGGGTATTTTCACAGAAAAGTGATCGGTTACGAAAACATTAACAAAAAAACTTAAGGTCATTTACAGTGAGTTCCGGTACATCGTTCAACGGCTGGATTCCGGAAGTACTTTTTCTCGAAGGAAATTGATTGTAACGAGGTTAAAAAATGCAGATCATTCATTACATCAGAATTAGATCGTTATGTCGAAGAAACGTTAAGTAAAAAGAGGAGTGGCAAAGTTAAGATATTTCTGAGTACTAACAGATCAGTTTCTCCTGAAATTAAGTCCTATAAGTACGTCGAAGCGTAGAAAATAAAGGTTGTACAAATTAAGATTTTTGAAAACTGATTAATCGTAGAGGATAGAGCTTCCTATTACACAAATAAGGGGTTCCATCTTGCGCAATCGGAAATTCATTTTGAAGCATTATGTTGCAGAGAAATAAAAGGAATCATGTTTTCGAATGCAAAAAAAAGTTAATTTGCTGAAAGATCAGTATAAAATCTATGACACAACCTACTCAAATTTTCATTTGAAATAAGGCATATTTTTCTGTTTCCAAGCATCAGATCGATTAGGCGCAAGTTATCACAACATATAAACGCCCCCAACATAGCCTGATACACGATATTTATGGCAACGTCGGCACGACCAAATGTAAATAAGACCGGTTATGAAGAATTTGAAAAAAAACGAATAATGCAGACAACTGTCCCGTAACCATTTTCTTATGTTGTATCTTAAAACAATATTTTACCCCGAGAATCTGACGATGATAATTTTGCTGCGTACAAAAGTTTAAAAAACAACATAATCGATTTCTTAGTTTTGTCTTAGTTTCAGTTCTACAGCACTAGATCTTGATATAAGATATGTTTAACAAATAGTGATAGTTGAAGATATAAAGGAGGTAATCAAAATGCAAAATAAAAAAAAAATATACAAAATCATAACCAAAACGACAAGAGACCATAACACAAACAGCAATCGACACAACATGACGTGTAAACCAAAATAGAGTAACACAAACCCAACCAAACACCGGGGATGAGTTCAGGTGCTCCATAAGGTAATTTAAGTCTACAGCGAATAGTTAACCTAATTTTAAACTTCAATAAAGACACAAAGCCGTTTTTTTTCTTTAGTCGATTTTTAGTCACAAGTACATGTTCAGGGCTTAAAGAGAAAAATTCAAATTACAGAAAACTGGTAACATCGGTAATACAAATCGATGCACAAGGACAACTAGTACACAGATGCCGTATGTCGGAACAAGACTATAAGAGTGATAAGGTTACGTGATAAAATGCAATCAATTTCATAAATCCTAAAAGGAAAAAAAATTAAGAGATGGGCAAACACAGACCTCTGGATATACCAGAGGTAGGATCAGGTGCATAGGAGGAATAAGCATTCTCTGTCGACCGGTCACACCCGCCGTGACTCCTTTATCTTGATCGGCTAATTGCTGTTGTTAGAAATAACCAAGGCGTGCAAGCTTCAGTATCCTATGCCGACACCTACTTCAACAATACATTTCACCGTCCCATACCGAAGAACAGGAAAACTCATCCGCGCCTCGGTTAAGATTCGGACCCTTGACCTTCAAGGCTGAAGGCGAGTATTCAATCTCGGAGACGATATTTACCCCAACACGAAAGTGAACATTCGGACAAAATTAAGGGTTAGGAATACAGCTTACACTGTTGTATGAAGCTGAAGTTCGATCATTTTCTGATATTAAAGTACAGTTAGCCTAGTACCATGGATTTAATCAGTTATCTTTAATCATTGGTGTCTCTCTTCAAGAGCACAATGCTTCGCAATTGAATACGTTTTATTGATTAAAACTGTGTATCCTTTGACATCCAATTGACTCTTAGAAAATACAAGAAATATGGTAAAAATAAAAAGCATTGTGATTCAGGCTATTTCATCACAGAAAAAAAAATATTTCAAGAGAATATTTCTTCCGAATCAGAACACGACAGTATCGATTAGGTTTAGATTCAACAGTATAGTGTTATGTTTACAATTCTACAGATCTTGTTCATTACAGAAACAAAATAAAAAAAATAAAACAAAACAAACGATGGCACATACCATCTCGATGGAAAATAAAAAAAAAATCGCACGTGTAATCATGTATCGTCCAGGATGTAGATTATGACTCAAATTTTTCTAACGTTCCTTGAGGAATTGTATTAATTACAGAATTCATTAAATAAGAAGATGCTGTTGCGTGAAGAAGTAAAAACAAAAGATGTGTCATATTTTAAAGTACAAATATGGATCGGGAGCCTCCGTGGCCGAGTGGTAAGCGTGTTCGACTTAGAGCCGAGGGGGCCGGGGTTCGATTCCTGCAGCGCCACTCCGCGGTTGGCCGTCCCTGTCTTTCGGATGAGACAGTAAAAACCGAAGTCCCGTGTCACGGTAGGTGTTGGCACCTTAAAGAACCCTCCCCGCTCTACGGCCAGCAGTGCCGAGCACAGGCAATATTTGTCGCCCTTCACCGACATACGGTGACGTCTCCATATGAGTGAAATATTCTTGAGTGGGACGTTAAACAACGCAACAACAACAAATATGGATCGACAATTTGAATGAGACTGCATGGTGTGAAAGGTCTATAGGCAAACTTACTCCTCCAAGGCATCTGGCCCCACTTCTAGATTTCAGAGGTTGTTGTTTGTCCCGTATTCTCTTGATCTGTGTATAGTTTGATGGACAAATGATGAATTGGTACTGATCATATCATATTTACTACAGTCTAACTTGCCTTAGCGACCCACTGATTTCAAGGATTACCTGTCATATGTGACCTATATCCATGGTACCCAATATGGCCTTTACTATATAAATCATCTGAATTAAGAGACCACCTTTCATATGTGAACCTTTTTTGCTCCTTCCCTTATACTCCTAAAACGGATTAGACAGTAATTCATAACAGATGCGAACATATACATGCACATACAGAAGTACCTTGATTGAAAAAATCCCTCACAAAGCATTGGCATCAATGTTAAAATTTTACTTAGAGGGCAACCTCACCAATCGAATCAATTGTAGCCATCTACTGGACCAATAGTTAAACGGTAAGTCAACTTATCATATTGTATACTTATCTATCAAAATATACGAATATATACAAGCATTGAGGAACCTAGAATGATATTCGCCTTATGCAGGAGACGACCTAACACAAAAGGCCATCAAAATTAAAACTTCATCTAGAAGACCACCTCGCTAATCGGACCAACTGTAGCCAACTAGTATAACGAAATGTGGCTTTGAAAGCGAGAGCCCGGTACATGTATATCATCAATGCTGTTTATGTAATTACAAATAACAAATTAATTGAGTAAAGTTATCGAAATGTGTTTTGTTTTCTGCAGTTTCTTGTTTACAAAAATTGTCAGGCTGATATTTATCATCTAGGGAGCCGCGATGTATTCGTACCTAATGTGCATGTATGAAGACAATCCCCAAAGGTGATTGCAGAGACCAAATTATGCAATTATTTCAATATTTACGTTTCAAGTAACCCTTATACAAAATACATTTCTTTTTTTTTAATCGGTGGTTTATGTTTGTCTATTTTGATGACATTGTTTGCTTTGGCTTCGGAACAGGTTCTAAAATTCTAAAAGTTAAAGTAAAAAAAATGGGTGAAATAGAAGATACCAAGGGGCATTCCAAATAGAATAAGTCAACGATAGACAAAATCGTGGCCAAAACAAAAAGGAGACAAAATTACAAACAGAAATACACAAATACACTTATAACTATAATAGTGTAACACGAACCCCACTAAAAAAACCGTGTCACACATTTTCGAACAAGAATAAGTCACAATCGGTGATGGTCATAAACGAGAAAAAAAGTTAGATAGACATAGGTCTGTCTACGGAAAACTAGTTTGCAATCACCATGTAACAATCGACTTTCTTTATCCAATGAGTATCTCAAACATGCAAGACAATTCAAAAACGTCAATAGAAAGTAGAAAAAATAATTGTTTTGTTTCTTTGAGAACAATAAAAATTTAGGTTTACTGCACATATCTTCTTTTACTATTGTAAAATCACAAGCACTTAACTTACATGTAGCATTCTAGTAGAAGCCATTGACAAGTGTGACACTATTTCTGGGGTAGCACAAAAATGTGACATTTCAAAGAGGGATCTGATCTTTTCTCGAACTGTTCAACGACCAAGAGGCGTTAAATTCATTCCAAAAACGTCAACTGCTTAGTTCAATGACACATAAGTCTTTACGTTTTGCGTCAATCTTCAGATTTTACGGCCTTATGACCAGACAGTAACTTAAAGCTATAATTAAGGAGTTGACTTTCGAGACTATTCAATCACCCAGTTGGCTCTTACTAAAGACAGAGCATTTATCACAGGTCTGCCTACACCAGTGGTCCTGGGGTGTGAGGTAAATGTCATCAGACAAACTTATGTTCAACCTATTTAAGAAGGAGTCCCCTTTGATTCCTATTAAACAAAAAAAAACAACAACTTGAAGGAAACTTAGCAATTGGAATTTAATTTGTTCATTGTGTTCTCTCTCTCTCTCTCTCTCTCTCTCTCTCTCTCTCTCTCTCCATTATTTGGAAAATTGGATTTCAAGGAAATGCCGTCGTTGCGGAAGAAAATTATACTCCTTCGCCTTTTCCGTATTAAGGAATCTATTTCAATGCCCATTATACTTTTTCTAGAGAAAATCAATATCTATCGATCAGTGTAAGTCAAGGATCGTATTTGCATTTATCTTTGTTGGTGATTGGTAAGGAATATGCTGTAGTTAATTAGGAGATCCACTTTACATACACGGAATCTAAAGCACGAGGATGCAATCCAGAATTGCCATAAAGTAGCCAAGTGCTTTGTAGTTTCCGTTGCGATTTCAGGATTTAACATGAAAGGGATTTATTCATGTAAGCTGTAGGTTATCAAATTCAAGGTTGGGCTGTAGTTTGTGTTATTGTTTTATACTGCATTCAACCCCATTTCATTTAAATCCTGTCAAACTGAAATATTATACTGCTTAAAATTTGACAAATTTGCTTGGGTCCTCTTTTCTATAGAAAGAGAGATTAATAGAAGATAGACCCTCTTTAAGTTCTTTACAGAAGTATTTTCTTTTTTAATTCGTCGCGAGTAATACTCCTGTTAATCGTTTCGACAAAGTACCACCCATAAAAATACAGGTTTCGTAGAGGAGATATCGAACCTGCTAACACAGCGTATGAAAATCTGTAACCATGAAATAGGATTGTACTGTTTATCTGTTGTCAGGGAGATTTAATATGAAAAAGTTATGCAGCCTTCTGTGCTCCAAGACACCGACTCGTGTAGCTCCGTTTCCATTACATGTTTTGTTAATTGAACAAAGTATCTATTTCGCATGTGAAACATACATCTACAATTTTTTCACTTCTGTTTTCATTTCTGAGGATGTAAAGTAAATTTCATCTAATGGAAGAATGTTGATCACATTTATTTTCAAATCCACAGGGAAACTTGAAAAAGTGTATCATGACATTAGAAAATGCGAACATAATGGTCTTTCCTTGTACCAAATATGACGTATATCTGTAAAATCTATTAGAGTTTATGAGCGCGGAGTTAAGTTGAATTTTAAATAAACATTAAAAAGTCTTTAACAGAACTTTCGTCTATCAAAATTATCAATCACTAAGTCTCTCAGAGAAGGAATATGGGTTTTGGGTTGTAAATACATCAAATCGAATTAAACCAAATGCAAAGCAACAAACTAAAAATATATTTATGTAAGTATGTTTGGATATTCCCGTATTCCCTGTTTGCCTCTCCTTACACTTGGCTGTAGGTATTGGTTACTGTTTGTCTATTTGTATCAAGTCAGTATCTGTCTGTTTGTCTGTCTATCTGTCTGTAGGACTGTCTATGATATTATCCTCCGGTGTGAGTAACTTACTGTGTGTCATTTTATGTCTGTGTTGCAACGTATTTCCGTGTCTTTCTGTGTATGTATGTCTCTGTTTGATTGACTGTGTATATCAGTGTCTGTCAGTTTGAGCATCTTGTGGTCTGTCATTACATGTCTGTCTGTCTTTTTTGGTCTTAGTTCACTTTGTATCTCTGTCTGTCTGTCCTACAATGTCTGTCATCTGTCTGCAGTCGTACAGTGCCTGTCTATCTGTGTATCTTGCTATCTGTCCTTCAATGACTGTCTGTCTACGTACATGTATCTCAGTGTCTGTCTGTCTTACAATGTCTGTATATCTGTCTACGTACATGTATCTCAGTGTCTGTCTGTCTGTCTTACAATGTCTGTATATCTGTCTACGTACATGTATCTCAGTGTCTGTCTGTCTTACAATGTCTGTATATCTGTCTACGTACATGTATCTCAGTGTCTGTCTGTCTTACAATGTCTGTATATCTGTCTACGTACATGTATCTCAGTGTCTGTCTGTCTGTCTTACAATGTCT
>JACSZP010021388.1:1458-12043 GCA_016161895.1 Pinna nobilis
CAAAGGAAAAAATTAAGCTATTTCACGACGAGGGCTAATTGTCCTCGCCATAATTACTTACCGTACAAAGTTTCTCGCCTACTAATAAAAATGGACTAGGTCATTTAACAAAGAGATAAAATACAGGAAAGGAAAACCCTAATACAAGTAAAATTAGTATTGGTCATGTTTGTGTTAATCAGAGAATAAATCGCGCTACCTTTAAGTTTATTACTCGGTCACTTAGCGATAGCTTAAGGAACAAATATAAAATGCTGAAATAAACAGCTTTTAAGAGTAAGAATCTTGATCATGATCCCTATGGAGAAGTTCGTTTCGTATTTATGTGCATTCTATTTCTGTCAAAGTATATTTAACTATCCACTAGACTTTGTATCCATGTGAAGTTTGACCTAATGTTGAGAAACTGCGTCACAATAGCCTATCACAACAGCAAAATAAAAAAGTGAAATTCATGCATCTGCATAAAACGGTTGTATGTGTATGTATATATGTGTGCATGCAGGTAGGTAGTTAGGTCTTTGTGTGGGAACCTAGCAGTGACATATCACGTACACGATGGTTTAATGCCGGCTCTTTTTCTTCAATCATCAAAGTTTTAGTGTCCTACTAATGCTAAGTATCTTATTTTCCTTGACTTATCGAATACTCTAAACATCATGGTGTTCATCTACCCAACTAATCAAATAAACCGTTGTAACTTGGCGGACCTTGTCAAGGATACAAGTTTACAAAAATGACTGTCTCAACGTGAAAAAACAAATGCAAATCCCTAACGGGATGGGACTAGGTATCCGGAATGAGTCAGCGTCCCCTGTTGATATGCCACAAGCGTCGCAAATGTTCCACGTTAACGCTGCTAGTTCGGTAAAATGTCGTTTGAAAATGTAATGGTAGTCACTATGAATGGTCATGTTCAAGAGTATCACCCAGCATCCTAGAAAAGGGAACCTTATATTGTTTAACGAGTTTACCCTATCAACAATAAACCTCACGCAGTATATCAGTTTTACCGCAGATGCCTAATGAAGGCCTTGAATATTGAGGTTTGTCACAAATGAATCAATTACCAATGAAACATTGAGTTATTACGTTTGATTAAACGAAAAGATTTCAATACCTTTTTTCTGTGAGGTTATCGAGACGGTGGCCTTTAACGGTATGAGGCACATAAATGTGAAAACCGACAACCAGTCTGTTCTAATCGGGTATGCAACTTATCTAGACAATGTGTCTGATGTCACAAAAGAAACTACCCGGGGAAAATATTAAAGAGAACTTGCTCCGAGACCAAATTTGACAAATATCACGTCAATGCGATTCGTCAGTTCTTTGCTCATGTAGCAAAATAACTGCAAATAGTATGCAAAATAGTATGCAAATAGTATAATAATTTGAAGTTACCATTTAGATAAATATACCAATGTATAGTAATTTAGTCAATAATTTTAAATTCTATTTATAAAAGCTTTTAAGATGAGAGATTTTATCATGGTTTTAGGAGAATGATAATAATGGGTTTTAAAAAGACTTACACAACAATTGTAAAAATACCAGTTTTACAGGTAAACTACGAATGTAAAGTCGTAAAATCTGCTAACTAGATAAGTGAAGCAATCAAAAGAGCATTTGATCGTTACTCGACACACCGTGTAAATGTCTCGCGTTCTTGGACAAATAATATCATCGAAATTCATGATAATGAAAATACATTTATCATTTAGTTCGTTATTATTTGTTCTAAGAGACTGCAATTTATGTTTATTTCAAAATAAGGACTAAAAGGTTTAACGTCTCCATAAAAGGCATATACGTTTAGTCAACATCCGGTTTGCGTCTTGTTAAGGGGATATGTTACTAACCCTCAACATAGATCATATAATAATGGAGATCACCTCGCATTTAAGACCATCAAAAATTCAGCCTTTTGCCCTATGCATAATTTTGCGAAACCTTCGATACTATTTTTTAAAGGGATGTTGCAGATTGCTTTTGACTAACCCTGACTTAGAACATTCTATGCAACAAGGATTGTTTAACGTTCAAGTTGTTTGACATGTTACCTCGAAATTCTGAAAGAAAGACAGCAGACCAACAGAGCCTTCACTCTAAATCAAGGACGACTTGATTTGGGTAAATCGTTAGAAATTGAATATGTTTCATGCAACTGCGTTTGCATGCAAAGAGTGAACTTATTTTTTTCTTTCCGTTACCTTATTCGATATACTCCACAACAAATCACTTCCATTTACACCTAACAGCAAATTTATTAATAAGAAATCGAGGTTTATCGAATAGCAGAAATAGTATAATAGAGTATCGCACAGAAGAAGCGATAAATAAAGTACTTGAATGATGATAAATCTGTCTATATATCAAAACGAATCTAATTTAACCGCCAAAAGCGGGAACGATTCTTAAGTTGTAATGGCAACCGTAGCCGTTAATAAGAAGGTCACACTTTTATTGAATCTGACAATCAAACTTGACTTTGTGACTTTTAAATTGAACTTCTGCATTATGATTTATCTTCACGCGCTCTTTTTTCACTCATTTTTGATTGACACTTGATACCGCGCACAGCGATTCGAGAGCAGACGTTCGTTTCCTGGCAGATGATTGATCATTATGATATACATCCCCATGACACTGGTTATCCGGCGACACAATTGATACACGAAATACTGATTTGTCAATTTATTCTTAGAAGAGATGTGCTCATTATATTTTCTGTTTCATTGTACTCATTCGAAGTTTAATGATTGCATCCGTAATTAGCTAGGTCGCACATGGCAATGCAGTACTTTGCTTGACTTGAAATCGAAAGATCTAAAGTTGGAGCCCAAACTACTTCTTTGATTCATTAGTGAAATAACGGAAGACCAATGATCTTTTTATGGACATATTTATCAGGTTCTATCTGAACGAAACCAATGAAAGTGTGTCGAAAAAGATTACACATAATAGTAAAACCAGAGGCACTGACTAAATAATTGTCCGGTAAAAGTACAAGTATGTGTGTAGCTGACACCGATATTGTATGACAGTAATATGGATGATGATAAAGTACAAAAACCCAACAACACGGGGTTCTTTCCTTGTAAATGTTTTGCTAACTCTGTTTGTTGATTTTGTTAATTACTAATGAATAAGATAATCAAATGTTACTTTTTAATTGTTTTTGTATTTGAACACTTATTCACAAGAGAAAACTATCCTGAACAGGACCAATCGATAATGTTTGTTTTTCATCTATTAATCGTCAATTATATCTTACCACAAACAGGGATATATTTTGCAAAATATTTTTGATAGCAAAAGATCAAAGGATTGAACATCAGACAACCACTGTAGATATAAATTTAAAATTTGGCTACATTTTACATTTCTTTAATATTATGTTCACGTATACCCATTCGATTCTTCACGTTTTCATCAGATTTATACAAGGTAGTAATGTATTCCTATGCGCCATAACTGTATGAAGATTCTTAAACTGTTGCTGGTAGTACATTTAGGCGAAAATCCTTCTACTCCTTATTCCCTCCTATTTGTTTTAGCTGACATAGTTTTAAATGCTTTGTCCTATTATTTTTTCTGATATTGCTTTTCGAAACTTGATATTTATATTTGAAAGGATGTATGTAATTTTAAGTTATTTATCAATTATTAGATCAGATATGCAAAGACAAAACAGCCATCACTGACTTAAGGTCAAATGATTCAAATACGCAAAAATGACAGTTATCTGCATTGCTTTTTGTATGATACTCAGAAGGTTTCTCTTGCGCCCGACCCGATCAAATGGAAAATTCATCTATCCCCGCTTTAATTATGGCAGCATTAACATATTCTAAATCAAAATATATCCAGGAAATTAGGAAAACGGCATAATATGGTCTTGTGCCTTTGAAAGATGGCTATTATATACGAATAGTGAAGACATTGACTCAATTTGAAGACATTTTGTTGAACTTATTGTTCTATTAACCCATTTAAACTTACCCTTAGAGGTTTCAACTCAGGCTATGCCTGTTCAGACCATGTACATATGTTTGCTTTTTTTACTCACCTATGATGAGGACAGCGGTTGAATCGCGTCTCATAAAAATGACGTCAAACTATGATAGTTATTATGTCTATAGTCAAACACAACAATCACAATAGATAATCTTGTTGTTCACTATCACTGTACTTTTAGAGCCATATCACCCAATAACGAATCCCTTCGTATATCTTCTGGGCTATCTGCACCTTTTTTTGATTCTGTCAATGCTTCCAGATGAGAAATTTGTTTGTTAATCATTTCGCAGAAAGTTACAAGTGTTTTTCAAATTTCATATTAACTTTAGGTCGTTAGTAGTTCGGGTGCATAATGACTTGTACGGTAGCGTGAGTTAACTTCTATTTACCAGACTACGTGATAAAGTTGATTTCCCTGTTGACCTGTTCTCTTTATCGTATTTTGACAAAGTCAGGTTAAAGTCGCATGTAACTTATATATGAGTATATTGCACGATATTATAGAATAACTGTGATCATATTAGAATTATTCCCTGAAGACAAAATGTGCTAAGTGATACAAACAGATGGCATTCTTATCGGTAAATAATGAAATAGAAAATGTCCTATCTCAGTTATTTAAACATTATATGTTTCTCAAAAGTCAATATTTTTGTTATGGTTCCAATTTTTA
Source organism: Pinna nobilis (assembly GCA_016161895.1). Taxonomy (NCBI): domain Eukaryota; kingdom Metazoa; phylum Mollusca; class Bivalvia; order Pterioida; family Pinnidae; genus Pinna; species Pinna nobilis. The sequence goes on from JACSZP010021388.1 coordinate 6,155, forward strand.
TTTTATAGCAGATTACCATTTATGCAAAGGACCATCTAACCTAAAATAGCATCTACATCTGGTAACTACAGGTACTCGGTCTCATCAAATTATACCAAGATAAAATATACCTAACTGCCTAGGCTATCTCCCTGAATCTGAAAGCACTTGCCAGTCAATGTGTTGATCTTTTGAAATTGCGACAATATTCACTATTTGGAAGTTTAGAAACGTTCGCGATTGCACAAAAATGTTCTTCCCCCAAGTACGATCAAGGCCTATGGTTGCTAAGTTGTCAAGACTGAGGTCAGGTATTGAAGATTAGTTAGAGCGTTAGGAAAACTCTTTTGCAGCCTACTTAGCACTTGTTTTATTTAAGATTTCTGAAGAAAAACGTATCGACGGTACGTGAATGCAGACATACATAATACATGTAGAAGTAATCTGTGATGTAAATCCAAATAGCTTGGCATTTAGCACCAACGAGCCATTTTCATCAAAACATAAAGATTTGAATTCTGTTCACATTTAACTATTTTATTAACTTTTTAAGAGAAGACATCCAACAATAAGACCAGTTCAAACACATAAAAACAGTTAAAGCCGATCTTTTAACAATCTGTTGCAATAAACCTCAAACATTTTCCACTTGTAAGTGCCACAGTTAGCTAATGAAATTGTAGAAAATCAATTGATGCTGGTTAATTCATGTCATTTGACCGCCGAAAAGCATTTCATTTTTAAGTCTGAAATGTCATTTGAGAAATCTAAGCAAACAAAAAGTAATGCACTCTAGCTTACAAATATTAACGGATCTGTCTTATATTTGTTTTTTAACCAACAGTCACGTCATCAATTAAGGACATAAACCAAAATCGTATTTTTCTCCTTAACATCATAGTTGACAAATTTGCAAAGATTATTGAGTTCTACTTTCAAGTTCTTTCTCACAGAGTTTGCTTATGCTCACGAACCGGCTAGGCCTAACAGGAATGACAACTTTCCACCTCCTTAAGCAATTGGTCTTCATCGAAATTGGCTTCATTATAATCAACTTTGTAAATATATATATTTTCATACTAAGCATTTATCATGTGTAAACCATTACTCATTTTAGTAGCCTATATAGGTCTTTAAAACCTGACTAAATAGCGAAAATGTCATTTAACAATGACCATAAACCTTTTCTGTCCAATTCTCAGTTGACAATAACCGAATGTAATACAGTGATGAACCAACAAATACCGTATGCATAAAGGCCAAGCACAGTGGGACCCGGATATATTACACACGAAGGGGAATTGGTGTTTGTTTCAAATAAACAGGGTTTTCAAAATAAGCGGGTTAAAGTAGTAGTAAAGAGTAAAGCGGAAATTCAATATATCCGAGTTTAATATAAGTGTGTTCAATTGTATTACACTCGGCTGACAACAGGTTTCTGAACTAATAAGGATAGAGAGCGGAACGGAGGCCTATATCTTTGATATGTAGTGTATCTATTGATAAAGCGTATGTACTTCTGCAAAGGACTGTTAAAACTGACACTCAACATACCTGTTAATGACTGCTGTTGTACTGCACTATTCAATATCTAATACATCGAAAGTCCAGATGCTAATTTTCATTCTGTATTTGATCTGGTGTGTCAAACGCTTGAAATGTGACCCAAGTGAACGTTTATGTATTTTTTTAACAAAAGCCTAGATCACGAGCAGAACGTATACCGAGTAAGGTGCCAGTCACCTCGTTATATAACTTATACAGCGTCTGAATGAATCAGACACTTTTGATCTTACCGACGCACAAGTCGGGTCAATGAATTTCCCCTCGTGTTTTATTTTCCTTCAGTGGAATTGTTTAATCATCGGGTCACTTAAGGTCATGTTTTCCTTCAAATATTTGATCTATGACTTATAGAAATCAATATTTATAGTTTAATGTTCGTTACTGTCGATTTCTTTTACCTTTTTTATTTGTAAATTTGAACTCCCTAAGAAATATAATAGTGATATATGCAATCAATTTAGATATCAAAGAATACTTCATTGACCAAGATGGCGTCTGAGTAGACGAAGTGTCTCACCTCTACTTCTCAAGGGTTAAGATACGCATTGCATCTGATCTGTAAAGTGTCAATTTATTTGTAGAATTTCATTTTACATCTACAATTTATGAAAATATGATAATTTCTCCCGAGCTATAAATCACTATGACAAGAATTATTACTTGTACCTCTTTAACTTCATACATTTTTATTGTTAAAAAATATATCCAAAATTAAGGTACATTATTGCCATCACTTCGCAAATACACAGTATGTTTCCAGAAATACATAAAGGTCGATGAACGGCGCTAGTTTTGATACTTAATCGAGCAATATTGGAAATATTTGTAAATATCTATATCTGTTTGACAACGTTTTGAATATAAAGTTCAAACTCCATTGTGCAACAGCGATCGCTTACGCCATCCAGACACCTGGATCCACTCCGTTTGAGATTTGCAGTTATTTTCCATGTTCAGACCGTTATTATTCAAAATTTGTCATATGTATTAGGACTTAGATTTTTTTAAAAACTCTTGGTACTGCTTCAATTCTGTTGTAAGCTGATGTACGCTAACTATCCTACTGTCTCCTCAGATTTAAGTGTACAATTTGGGTTGTAGTTTACAACATACTGTTCATTTATAAATACCCTAATTTGTCTTAAAAGTACTCCGGGTAATTGGTCATGATTGTTCTATATGTAGCGATGTTTTATTGTCAAATTATAACGTCTGGCGGGAACAGCTTGCCCTATAAATACAAGCTAATTGCTATGACCCTCAATCTGGCTTTTTCCTGCAATATACTACTCTTTAATGGCTTATTGAATTTGTAATTTAATGATCGTTAATTGACCGTTTAGATATGTTGATATACTGCCCTGCAAATCCACACTGATATAGCACAGACTGGCCATTTATCATTTTCAAATCGATGTAGATTCAATAGTTATCTCGATAAGGAAGTCGCCACGACTTTTGTCCAACAGTCCCTTCCGCTATTTGTTGAACAATAAACATAAGATGCAGTTCAACTTGAATCATATGATTAATCATGTAAATTGAAATTCAAAAACTGAAATAATCTTTTAAAAAAGGGGGATAGATGAATATTAACACAAAGGGGATATTCAAAATACAAAAATCGAAAACCAAACAGCACCATGGCCAAAATAACAAAAGACAATAACACAACGAGCAATCCACACAATAAAACCATAAATAGAGTGACAGGAACCCCACTGATACCAGGGGTGACTTCAGGTGCTCCGGGAAGGTAAGCAACTCCTGCTCCGCGCGCGGTACCAGTAGCGTCACCTATGTTTTCTGTCCGGGAACTAGTCTTATGCGATGATGGTCGTTAACGAGAAAAGGCGGGATTAGGTGTGCGACAAGGAATACATATCCCTCATTATCTGTTTCACAGACATATCATAACGATTGACCAGGTAATAATGGCGATCATAAATTTACGTAGTGATGATTTCAGTTAAATAATCAGGAACCCTTAACATAGATTCGAAGTTAGGCTTAAGGCTTATCAGAAGGTTTTTAAAACCCGTGCTATACTAGTATAAAGTGAGATAAGGTGATCGGATACACTAGGTATCTCCTGCTAAGATACATCTTTGCTTGGTAATGCCACACCCACTAAAGGCGTTCTCACTGTGTTCACAGTCTGAAGATCTAATGTCAGAATATTACATAACAGCCTTAGTTGTATATAGTTTCACAACATGAAGTCGACCTCTGAAGAACGTGGATATGATATTCCAGAATACGACCATTTACTGTGGTTGTCAAATCTGGAAGTAAGCCACGACCTTTTCGTCGCATTTGAAATTTGACTAAAATCGTTTCTGGGATCGATGTGACCTCATGATTTGTCATGTGACTCTTATCACTACGTCACATAACTTAGGGAATATTTTGGTTGGGCAACCACTATTCTTATACAAAACATGTTGTTTTGTTTTATTTCCTTTTCATATTGTTTTAGAAATTTTTGGGTTCTGACGTCTCTCTCTCTCTCTCTCTCTCTCTCTCTCTCTCTCTCTCTCTCTCTAACAGAATATCTATCCGTTTTACAGGGAACTTCATAGGAAGAATGACACGCATAAAACACCATCCAAAACAAGTAATACCACTGATAATATCTTGTCTCGTTTTCAGATAAAATATTTTATTATGAACAAGTTGTATAATTCTGATAGCTTATAGTTCACCTACTTGTTCTGAGATCGTAGCGTGCTATGATCATTTCCATTCGGAAACAGAAGAAAAGTAAAAGCAAAATTATAGCACAATCATCACGAAAAAGTGCTCTCAAAATCAATTTATACAGCTAAAGTAATCTGACAATTAGAGAAGGATGAATATGTTTAAGGCATAGGCAAGTCTGTGTGATATCCGGTTAAAAAAACACCGGAAAACAATTTGTCGTCAGGTACCAAGAAGCCAGTGTTAAAAATATTTATATCAATTGACCGACGATACCAAAATAGTCTGAAACACATCAAAGGAAAGCCTGCATCTCATAGCCAATATCCGTACGCACCATCCGAAAAAACACGTGAAAAACGGAAAAGAAAACTAACTAAAGAAACGTTTACTGCCTGTCAGTTCAATCTATGATTTATGAAATTTACGTATAATTTTGACTATTTCACAACTCTTTGATTAGGATAAATACCCGTTTACTGTTTAGTAAGAACCTTGTAAAAGCATGTTGGTTTATTTGCGGAAAGAAGCAAGTGAATTTATCGTATCAAGGTTTATTGATTAAGATAAAGAATATCAGGAACTAAGGTAATACTGAGCCTAATCAACGTCATCTCGGTCATCAAATTAAGGCCAGCTTACCCGTCAAAACCCATAACCTCACTCGAAACTTCTCGTGTTGATAGTTATAGTGTATATAATAGTGTATGCTTACGTAGCAGACTTGTACTGAGCACTTTTCACTCGAAAATCTTCGAGGCCGTTGACCGAGACATCAAATCCAATAACCTCACTTGGAACTCCTACTTCATGAACATATACTCGCGTTCATTACTTGCTCTGTCAGAATCCGTTCGCAAATGTTCAATAGTACTCTAAAGAAGTATCGACAGAGGTCATCGGATTTGACCTCTCAGTGGCATTTCACTGGATCTTAACATAGCATATAACAGAAAGCATGCCAGAAGCCAAACCCAGCTATCGTCATTATCTCGTAATCAAATTTTTGTATCGTTAATTAACATGACCTCCAAGTACTCTGATATTATATGAATGTTTTTAAAGTATCGTTAAAAGAGATGATGAGAGAGATATGTTCCACTTGTTATATACCTAGTCCTGTTCTTCTTTGATCTTTTACCACTATCATCGGGTTAGACTTATTGTCCTATTGACCTTTTCCGGAGCACCTGAACTCACACCGTGTTATTAGAAGAGTTCATGTTATTCTAAATCTATATTGAATTTTATGATTTATTGTGTGAATTAGTATTTGTTGTTTTGTCCCTTTTTCTTTTGGCCATGACATCTCTCATGACACTTTGTATCTTAGACTCTTTTTTGGATACGGTAAATCGTACATCATAATTTCATTAATCTGCCCTTAATATTGCCTTTTGTTCTTCTTGTTTCTCAATGTCTGTTTGTTTGTTCGATTTATTTGGGGATATGTTTTATTTGTCTTGATTTATTTCAATTTAACGATCAATACGTCATGATTTCAGTGGTGTCTTTTTTTTTAAATTTTAATGAGGACCAATCTCGGTTACAATATAATCCGGTAAGGGACTACGGAATATCGGAGATTAACAGGCAGGGTATTCACACTTCAAAGAGAGACAAACCAAGGTTCTGTTCAGAGGT
>JACSZP010021394.1:0-32269 GCA_016161895.1 Pinna nobilis
CCCCCCCCCCCCCCCCCCCCCCCCGAAATTGGCAAAATATATACCAGCACTGGTCAATTATACTTAGATTCTCATTAAAACAGGGTAGGGGTTTTCTTTACCACAAGTTTGACCCCCGCCCTAGAAAAGTTGGATCCCCTCCCGGAAAAAAAATCCTGGATCCGCGCATGGCCTTGTGTCCCCAAGGAGGCCTTTACACACAGTTTATATTTCTCCTTATATTAACAAATTTAACCCGATTTAAATTCATCGAATTACCGTAATGACTATTATAATTAATCCCCACAGCTATGTACAGGAAAAACACAACATTAATAATAACAATAATAATAATAATAATAATAATAATAATAATAATAATTATAATAATAATTATAATAATTATAATAATTATATTAATGATAATGATAAAACATGAAAAAGTGCATAGGCAAAATTAGTGTATATCTTTACTTTACTCGTGTTAATTCTCTTTGAATATTCATTGCGAATTCAAAATATCTCGTTATTATTTCTATAAAATGTATTTTTGAAATAATTTGTGCTGGCAAGCGACAAATACAATTCTTCTCTCCTCTTTGAAATTTCTTTTAGTCATAATGAAATAGTATTCAGGTAAGTGACGCATCGTTTGGTTACGATAATACTTATTTTGTAGTTATTGATATATTTTATTTTAGCCAAGAAGGAATTCTACTCACTTGGTGCCGCAGTTGTTGATACTGAAAGATATAAATAAAATGAGCATAAGTTGAGTAAAATAATTATCCATTGAGAACAAAAGGTGACTTATTGATTTAACCGCGCCACATATAAACAAACACAGCCTTGTTTGTCATAAAACGCAGGATAACATAGGCACTGTTACGTCATATGCGGATGTCTCCATATGAGTGAAATACTCTTAAGTGGGACATTAAACAACAATACAACAACAACAACGTCAGTTGCGATTTACATAAATGTACGCCGTAGGAATATGTTTGACTACGAGTTCGGTGCTGAAACTGAAGTTGACTTATGATTAAAGCCGATCGATAAAAACAAAGATTTTGTTGCATTTCATTTACTTTAGAGTTTCTGAGATGTACCGTATATCGGTGTGTCTTTCTATATGAGCATGTGTTTTTTTATATTCTAGCCTCATTTATCCTGGCGTCGCGGTTCCATGGCAAAATGTCTGAATAAGGGAAGCATCCGGATTACAGATACTCCACCAGCACAAATAAAATATTCTGTTCTGTTCTGTCCCGAAGGTTAAGTATTCGGATTAACGAGGCTGGACTATACATTTTACTGTTGTTGTTATGTTGCTGTTTAACAATTCTGTGGCCCAATTCATAAACCTAATAACCCACATTGCCATCAAAAGTGAAATATAGTTATCAGAGCACTTGTGAGTACAATCTACATCTTCTGTAGAAATATGGTTCCAATAATCTGATTGGCTATGAAAAAACAGGTATTATTAGACCCCTAGGACGTTACTATCGTACTGGTATTTAAACCTCATTTTCTCTATTTTACATAAATGTGGGTTTTCAGCTTCATGCATTGGGCCACAGAATTCATTCGACTCTCTCGACTTACTTACACTTGACCGAGACAACAAATCTAAGTTTTTAACAAGTAGCAACTGATATCCATTAAACTTTTATATGCTAGAGCAAAAAATTATCTAGAGTAAAGAAGACAGATAAAACATTCAAATTGTTGTATGTTGAATGAATTATTATTTATCCCTCTTTATCCAACCTTTTAATATTGTTTACCTTGTATTCTATAAACCTATAGTCCAATGTAACACAAAACAAAACATCTTACATAAACGTTTTACATACAAATTCAAAGACAAGATATAACATATATTAAAATAGAGTCTGTTTTTTATTTTGGTTTGTCAAGTGTTATGTTTTTAAGACAAGCAGACATGCCAACATTGAGACATTTATATTGGAGAGGTTTTTCAATATCGTGGGGAGACTGAAGTAATAGGAATTTTTTTTAAGCTTTTCGCAGCATATTTAGGTAGGTTATGGAAAGAATTGATTAACATAATAGAATTCAGGAATCTTCAAGTATTATTTAACACGTAATATCATATTGGAAATTGTCTTAATTGGGGAAATCGAAAAGAACGGAACGGAAACGGAATAAGTTGGGGTCAGGTTGCTGGTCATGCTCGCACACGCCAAATTAAAAAAAAAAGAAATGTTTAAAATTGTTGTCACTGTTAGTAAACACACTAAAGGAAAAATAAACAGAAAAAAATGATAATGAAAATAATAATAATAATAATAATAATAATAATAATAATAATAATAATAATTGTCATCATCATCATTATTGTGTCTCCTTCTTTTATATTTTCATAATAATTATTGCATTCCACAGATGCGTATTAAAAGAAGAATGTGCTTTTTTTCTTGAGAGTCGAAGTCATGCACACAGATTAAGTGAGATAAGCGAATTTGGCACTAAAATTGGCGCAAGTATGTTACTCAACATAATTTAGCATTCGAAAAAGATCAATACTACTTTTAGTGATCATATATATGCATTAAAAAAACATGGATAATCTTTGGGGTTTATTTGTGGAATTTAAAATTAGAATTCATTACACTACCGTCAGGAAAGGTTTTTAAATATTGAAACATAAGATAAAACTAATCATAGATCAATTACTGTAGGAGGAACATTTTAGCCATGCAAAAATATCTATCTATTTTAGTTTTGATAATACTATTTAAATTCAATAATATTTAGAACATGCAAGTTCTTCTTAGAGGTTAATTTCTTTGTTTTTCGTTGCTGTTACAAGGAAGGAACGATAACTCAATATTACGAGGGATCTGTGTAGAGACTGGGAATATTTTAGCATGCAGAGTTCTCCTTTGATCGATGAATGTTTACCTGGCACTGTCGTAGTTTCAGTAGTCGGTACCGTCGGAATGGTGCTTCTACCTAATTGACAGATTCAGGACGTTTACAGATACACAAAACAACATTTACAAACATAAACAAAGTGACTTTACATAACAGAGAAACTGACATACATTTATAACAAAAACAAACATCTACGCTATTACGTAATACCGGTGTTTTGAGAATGAACATCTAAAGAGTATGGACTGTAACGGCGGTCCCATGAATTTTGTTGGCATATTCTACGGATACCCGATGAAAAACATAGACGTCACTTAAATAACTGATCGTTTCTGATTTTCGGTGAATTTATATTATTTTGCAATTCACTGAATACGTTATTTATGTGCATAATTCAATAATTTAATAAAATCTGATTTGGTAAACAATGAACTTGCTAATAACTTATAAAAAAATCGTAAATCAAATAAAAATCTCTCGTATATTTTGAAAATATTTCGTGACGTAATTTCGTTTCCACCTTACCTGGACATGTAGCTTCAAATATCACTTCATCCAGACCCTCGAGCTCTTCAAAACTGTCGACAGCAAAAGCATTGTCAGATACTGGTTCTGACGCCATTCCGTTTACCTCCTTCATATCAGTCAGGCCAATACCAATGGCGTATATGTGGATTCCCTTTTCCCGCGCTTTCACGGCTTGAGGGATCGTTTGACGAGAGTTAATATTTGAAACACCGTCTGTTACAATTATGGCTGTGTTAGGAACATCCGGTCGATCGCCATTTTTCGCTGTAAACATTTCCTCTTGCATCGTTCTCAAACCGCCGGCAGTGTTTGTACTACCGTATCGCCAGGGTATTTCATCAATGGCGTTGAACACTTCCTGTTTTGTCGAGTAGGTGTTCATCTGGAACTCTACTGTGACGTCAGTACTGTATGACACGATACCAACTCGTACCTCCCCGCCGTCGATATTTGCAGCATGCAGGAAATCCTTACAGAACTGAAGCATTTTCTTGTAGTTGGACTCTCCGACACTGGTGGAAGAGTCCAGGATGATGACGAGATCAGATTTGGCAAAACAACCTTGGAGGAGAAATCGAAAGTGTTGAATACACTGGTATCAAGTGTGGTAATGGATAAAGGAATCAGGAAAGGGAAGCAGGTTAAAATACGGAACTAGATTAAGAATCGATGATTTGAGTTACACGAATCCTCAAATTTGTCTTAAAGCTCAGAAAGTGAATACTATAAAACATTGCAAGGGGTATATCTCTGCCAAAAATTGTTTAACCCTTTCCGAATTCCTACTTGAACTTTTTGTTCTTGTGGCAGATTAAGTTTCAACATATGTGTGACTGCAAAATGAACTGAATCTAAATAATAACGCAATGATAAAATACCGGATATTTGTTATGTCATGTCCCCCTGCTGGGAACATAAATATAATACATGAAATTGAGGTAATTAATGTACCAAACGATAACCCACACCGATGCAATCCTCCCGCTAAAATGACGTTGGCTCAGGATATCTCCTAGTTTCATTCCATCGCGGATAGAATCAGTGGTCCTGCACAAACAATTCCGGGTATCACACGGTATTTAAATTAATCGGATTAAAACCAAAATCGTATCTTGAGAATCAGATATTGCCCTTGAGGACAAAATTGTTGATCAACGGTTTGAATAGGTTTTTGCCCCCCCTTATATTTCACTGTAGAGACAAACGAGCACAGTGAAAGATACACGGATGAACAGTCTAGCAGACAGATGAAAATAAACTGTCCCGGTTAATATTTCATTGATTTTTAAAATTGTTAAAACGTATTTGGGTTTTGTTTTTGTTAATTAACACTACTTTGAACGATTTCTCACTTATTTGACATTTGAAAATAGATACTGCACACAAAATCTTTCTCTTACCTTGTACAGGTGGTTTTGCTGAAAATTAAATAATGAAATACATAGGCAAATTGAACAACAACAATCCATGGACTGAAAATCACTACATTTTCCATTCAAAAACATCAAATTTTGGTTGTTCATGGATTTTCTGTGTATTATTTCGTGAAAACCTATCAAGATCTTATTTGAAATGAAAATTGTAGATCACCAAATCCATTATTCCTATTAACAGATTTCAAGAAGAAATGGGAAATGTCTTCCTTAACGTGCATATAAGCCATTGCGTATATTGATTTTACAATACATCTTATAAAATTGCGTAATAAATATGTCTAGGTGGGCATATCAACAGACATTGCAAAACGTTGCGCTCAGGATAAACAAGCATTGCCACATTGTGCTTCCAGTGTAAAACGTCGATTTATTTGTTTCAGACCTAACTGGCAACAAATCCATAATGCTACATACAAGCAAAAAAAAGTAATAATAATAATATAAATAGAAGATATAAAGAAGACCTGGCTAAATGGCAGGTGTACAAGTTTGGTGACATTTTCATAAACAAGTTTATTTACGATGAAAATTAATAATACTAATAATAACCGAAATATTGGTAAACGGAAAATCACGGATGGAGATACATGTATATGCAAATTTATTGAGAATGACGGGAAGTATAAAAGATAAACTTACTTGGTACTGGTGTTGATGCTACAAAAGATACAAAATTTAAGGTAAATTTATTTAAATATTACACTTAAGTCGATCGTGTTGCTATAGACATTAAATACAAAATAATTGTAAATAAATAACTTCAGAAACATAGTTTTAAAAACAGAAATGTATACACTGAACATTAAAAACAAACAATACATTTCACAAATGTACAACAATTATACAACACATTTAATTACTGCGAATTTATAAATTTCTGAACAATTTACAGCATTTGGAGATAAAAATTATAAAAAATAGAATTTTACACTTATCAATTTAATTGTTAACAATCATTTGACATGCGCATCTCTAATGGATTAGACAATTATTCTAATCAGGTGATAAAGCGGTTTAAAAAATTAGATAACGGCAATAAATTAATTAAACTAATTAATTGAATATTATTGCTTAATTAGATTTGGATCTCAACATGCCAAATATCTTTCAGATAATACTTGAATTTAACCTTAATGCATGCATGTTTTATTTAATCTCTATACAGAGAGAGAGAGAGAGAGAGAGAGAGAGAGAGAGAGAGAGAGAAATAGATAGACAGAGAGAAATAGATAGACAGATAGATACATAGACATAAATAGATAGATAGAGAAAGACAGACAGATATGTAGACAGACAGATAAAAAGAACTAGAGAGGGAAAAGAACATGCATGGTTTCCGGGGATATTAAGGTATTTTCATCCAATCAGAAAATCGATTCTAGAATAAGGCATTAGAATAGGCATGCGCACTCGTCACGTTGATTTTTTTTTACCTGGCACTGTTGTGCTTGGAATCTGACTTGTTGTTTTTCCTACCGAACAACAAACATAAAAACAATGACAACACAGAACAACATAGACGTACAATTCAAAACACACAAACCGTCATGAAATCTATCATCATAATGATATTTCGAATGACAGGTGACTTTGTTTTAAATCGATTATTGACTGGTTTTTTGTGTTCCTGTTAAACGTTTAACTCAAGAATCTTTCTCTTATATGGAGACGTAATTGTATGCCAGGGAAGGATTATAAAATTGGGCTATGATCAGCAATTAAGAAGTTAAGCAGGGGCAGTTCTTTGATGTACCGACACCTGCTGTCACAAAGAACACCGGATTTTACTGTCTCATTCGATGGACGCGGAAAAACCATTACAGTGCTGTGATGATTCAAACCCATGGCAGTATTTGTGAATGCTTAGACCTCCCTGAAGAGAGCATCTTGCTTATCGGAACCTTTCTTCCATGACATTAGGATATTTTATAGACAAGGTAAGATACAGATAAACCTACATATAAACACCCACTTAGAGCACTTCCGATCTTTAAAGGGGTATGGCATGGTATTGTTGTTTAACGTCCCACTCAAGATTATTTCGCTCATATGGAGACATCACCGTGTGCCCGGTGAAGGGCTACAAACTTTGCATATGATTTGCACTGCTGACCGTAGAGCAGGGAGGGCTCTTTAACGTGTCAACAACTACTGTGACACGGGACCTCGATTTTTACTGTCTCATCCGAAAGACAGGGACGGCCAACCGCGGAGTGGCGCTACGTGGCTCAAACTCGGATCTTTCCATTCGCAGTCGAACACACAAACCACTCGGCCATGGAGGCCCCGGTCTTTAAAGGGAAAGATCTATATACATCAGCTAGCTCGTTCATAAGCAAGACAAACAAATCTTATTCTGTACAACAGTTTTCTTGGAGTTACATGTATTTATAAGCGGGTATACGCTAACGCAATATCAGCTCTCAATTTTAAATATTCTAAACTTTCATCAAAATGTATCATATTTAACTTTTTAGATATACTTTACAACAAGATGAAAATTTTGAATATGATGTTTGAGCTTATAAAAAATAAAAAATGAAAAATTGTAGTCAAAATAGGTAATGTTCTATGTTAAAAAGGAAAAAAAAACTTCCCTAATTTCGTATACATGTATTATCATAAGTGATTATTTAGAATTTTTTGTTTACCTAAACATGTCGGTGACTCAAATATCTTCTCATCCAGACCTTCCAATTCGTCGAAACTGTCAACTGCAAATGCATTGGCTGCGGCTGGTTGAGATGCTATTCCATTTACCTCCTTCATATCTGTTAGACCGATACCAATAGCATAGATATGTATTCCCTTTTCCCGCGCTTTTTCAGCTTCCGGAATAGTATCCCTGAAGTTTACATTAGATACACCGTCTGTTACTATGATGGCTGTATTAGGAACATCAGGGCGATCGCCATTTTTCGCTGTAAACATTTCCTCATGCATCGTTCTCAAACCACCAGCAGTGTTGGTACTTCCGTATCGCCATGGTATATTATCAATGGCGTTGAACACTTCCTGTTTTGTCGAGTACGTGTTCATCTGGAACTCAACGGTGACGTCAGTACTATAGGACACAATACCGACTCTGGCATCACCGCCGTCGATGTCTGCAGCGTGTAGGAAATCTTTGCAGAACTGAAGCATTTTCTTGTAATTTGACTCTCCGACACTGGTGGAGGAGTCCAATATAATTACTAGATCGGCTCGAGCAAAGCAGCCTGTAGGTAAAAACATTTAATGCGTTTAATTTTAAACTCTTGCTTAACTCCCCTCCTAAAAAATCTTCCTTTAAATGATACAATATATTTTTAGAAAACCACATTACAATTTAATTGACAATAATTAAAGAAAGGAGTTCAGATATAGAAATGAACATATGGTTGTTATGTAACTGGCCCTATATCAGCATACTTATTTTCTCTTCTTATGAAGCTCACAACACCCATAGGAAGATTATAAAAAATGGATGGCAATTGCGCAAGTTCTACTTCAATAATGTGTTAAATAAGATTTTTAAAATAATATAAAAAAGATATAAAACTTTTCAAAAAGATGAAATGAAAAAGCAGAAATTTTGCTGAATGTCTTTTGCCCCAAATGAGAATAAATTCCTTTTGAATTAAAAAAAATCACCCTTCAGTCTAAATCATTGATTATATCAACACTTTACACACTTACTTTTGATCGGAGCCGGTGTACTGACCGCTGGAAAATACATATAGCACAATTAAATCATAAGTTAATTGTTTGGTTCAATTGCTGTTTAATGCCTCACTGAAGGATTTTTCTCTTATATGGAAACGACAACGTTTGTCAGTAAAATGCGACAAGTTTGGTATACGCTGGGCACTAATGGCCGTTGAGCAGGGAGGGTCCTTGGGTTTTAATGACTCATCCACAGGACAAGAGCAGTAAATTGAAGCGTAGCTCTGATTCAAACCCATAATCTCACGGTCATAAGACGAACATTCTAACCACTAGGCTAAGTCGGCTCCTTAACATACGTTAAATTATGGTGGATCCAGTTATCTGCATTCGACAAAATAATGATTCCAGATAACGTCTATTTCAACCGCTTTTCAAATTGCCTCTTTACTAATACATTTGAGAAATTCTTTAACACAAAGCTTCTGCAACATGAGAGTACAAGCCCAGTACAGGTTTTTTTTTCCCCAAATTGTGGCTTATTGCGATCTTTAATAAAAGGTACCTTATTTCCGCTGTTTAATATCGCAATTCCTTGTTATTACATGTTTTTACCAAGATAATGTCTCTAACGTATTAAAAATATGAATAATTTTAGTTTAAGTTATTTAAAATAATTTAAGTTGTTTTAATCATATCAGATCGATAAACTAATTCAGACAACGTTAATTTCAGAAAACATTAAATTGCTTTCATTGAACTTACGTGTGCAACTCAAGTCAGAGTCTGACCACATCCCGTCAGCTTGGCACGTGATTGTAGTGGTTCCCATGGTAACAGTATCGGGAATACACGAGTATATTGCTGTACTTCCTTCTAACGTACTTTCATAAGTTACTATGGCACGGTCAATATCCACTGGTGTGCCACAATCAGCTAAAGCTGTCAAGACAGAAAATAGGTTAAATACCTGAGGGCAATATAAGAACGAGATCCCTTGTCATTGTAAGAGCGTAAAAGAACCCTCACTATGAAATTGCTATAAGTGTCGCGCAAAGGCCCAAATGAAACGTCTGCAAATAAGTGAAAATTCTTGAGTGGGACGATAAAAAATCACCCAACATACCCCTGAAAGTACGTTTTTCTTTATCTACACAGGGGTTACATTTTCATCGTAATTATCGTACAATTTTGTTTTACATCACTTTCCCGTTATAAATTATGAAAGTCACTACAAATTGATAATAATTATGTCGAAGATTTTTCTTCAGTTCTTTGAAGCAATGAATTCGTTATAAGCCTTATAGAACAATTTCACTGTGTATCTATTAAATATGAATTCTTATTACATGTTTGGTTGTGGAGTTAGAATCATGCAAAACAAATGCAAACTAAATTACATGTACTTCCTATCCGGGCAGTCAGATTACTTTTCAAACTGTGGAATGGTATAAATACAATATTATGTAACTATGGAAAATCTAAGCACTCCTAGAATTCATTATTTAAAATTATGTGTATTATTTTAAAAGTCCCAAACTAAACATTTCACAGACATGGAGTCGTAACCGTTTGTCGGTTAAGGGTTAAAATTAGGCCAATTCTCGATAGTTACCCAGCTGAAGCTTTGAGAGTTCTTTCACATGTCGATGCTGCCTGTATTCATTAAATTGATATTAATCTTATATATTTTTACAGTTTAAAGTCTCCTATATTGCAGCGACTACACGACTTTCTTTCAGAAATCAATTACATGTTTGTTGGGAAATGGGGCATTTTCATGTAACACGTGAAAACAAGCACGGTTGTGCGGGACTGGTGTTTCTAATAGAAAGTTGCGTTTTTTCGCAATCTTCCCGCTAAAATGGCGCTGGCGTATAATATCGTCTTCTAACTTCACTGCAACGCCGATAGAAGCAAAAATCCTGCAAAAATGTTTCCGTAATAAGTGGTACATGAGTCAGTCATAGTAAATAGAATCTTAAACTGACACAAAAACATAGACGTTGTTGTATTAAAAAGGTGACAGTAGAAGATACCAAAGGGGCAATAAAAAATTCAAAAATCCAAAGGCAGACGAAACCATGGCCTAACCAAAAAGAGACAATAACACACAGAGCGATCAACACAACATCACGTATAAAACCGAAATACATGTATATAGTAACAAGAACTCCACCAAGGACAAGTTTTTATTTCCTGACGTCATTTCCCGGTAATCTGTATAATTTCGCCAACCAAAGTTACAGGAGTATAACTACAGTAAAAGGGTCTATTATTGCATACGATTTCACAATCTATTTTGTTCAACTTACGCCGGCAAATTAAATCAGTGTCAGACCATTGGCTATTCTCCTGACACGTGACCAGCCTTTCGCCGACAGTGACAGTATTAGCATCACATGTATATGTCGCTACTGATCCTAGCGCTGTTAAATTATATGACACTGTTGCCCTCTCTACTTCGGGTGGTGTTCCACAGTCAACTGTAAAAAATAAATTAAAATTCACGGATTAATATATTATGTATAATTCATTTAAACAGTAAATTGATCCTAGAACCAGATTTCAGGGTTCAGAGGGGCAGACCATCAGATCAAGCGAGAGGCGAGTTCAATCGAAAAAAAAAATAAACAATTGTAAAAAGAATGATTGAATAAATACTATTTTTCAATGCGCATTTACTTCCGGTACTGGTTCCATGGCAAAGGTATCCCTGCTTTGTTTGTAACGTCATCAGTTTCAGAGAGGAGTGATATTGATTCAGAAAACCATAGTGTGACGATCCGGAAATTCAGATCACACTTTTTGAATTCAACATTATACAAATCTCGGAGTAGGTAGGTATATAAGTAAAACCTACACCGAAATTATTTTGGCAGATATCTTGAGAACAGAGCAGTGTATGATATCTTCTCTAATATTTTCTATTTTCTTGATGTTTTTAAGGACAAAAGAATGGCTGGATATAGAAATTTAATTCTATTTAATTCTAGGCACTGATGAAATTCATTTCAGTTTTCAAGATAAGGAATTATATGTTGTAGCTTTATGCTGCTTCACATTATTTCAGCCATATACGACAGCTCCCTGATTATAGTAAATGTGGGGAAATCTGGTCAAAACGGCCTATTTATAAAACAATTTTCAAGTGTTCTGTTAACTTTATCAAATAATCAGTAACGATTCAGATTGAGAATTGACTCTAACTGCCTGTAGAGATTGCAGTGATCAAACCAAGGGGCTACATGGGCATCCCTTAAAGTTCAAAAGTCAGTATTATGTATATTAATATATTACTACCGTCCACTTTCAAGTGATACATCTGAGATAATATCATTTACCTATGCAAGTAAGATCTGAGCCCGACCATTCGCCATTTTCTTCACATGTCATCGTCGTAATTCCTATTGCAACAGTTCCGGTTTCACAGGTGTAGGTAGCAATAGCGCCCTCTGTTGTAGTATCGTAGAATACTGATGCCCTCTCCTTTGGTCTTGGTGTGCCGCAATCCGCTGTCAAGATTTCATACTTGTTTATGACGTCATAAAAAAACATACTTTTATACTTGAGATTGTTCTTAAATTCTTAAAATACCGTCATTCTATGTCTAGATAAGATTTCAGGACATTTTCACTTCAATAACGTCCATTTAACGTCATCATTTGGAAGTGTACAAGAAAACATAATAATCCAAAAACATTCAACATTCACGTTGCATTTAAAATAATTGATATATAAGAAATCACAATTGATGTCGCTTTATATATCTTAACTTGAATTCAATAACACCTACCTATGCAAATAAAATCCGCGTCCGACCATTTGCCATTAGACTGACACGTGACCCCTGTATTTCCAATAGCAACAAATCCGCTTTCGCACGTGTACGTGGCAACTGTGCCCTCCAATGTGTTCCCTGATGCCACTGTGGCTCGATCTACGTAATCTGGTGCCCCACAATCAGCTTCAAAGTAAACAGATTAATATCGCTGTTAGATTGCTTGGTCGTATTGTCATTTTATAGAATTCTAGAATCTTTCAATTATATGGAGATGTCAACATAAGCCGACGAAGGTCGATAGATCTTGCTTATGCTCGGCACCTATGTAAATAGAACTGGGAGGACCCTTCCATGTGCTGGCACATATTGCGAAACAGGACTTCCGACTTTACTGTCTCGTCAGAAGGACAATGACAGCCAACCTCAGCACTGCGCACATTCGAACTCACTACCTAATGATCAGAAGTCAAATACCCTAACAAATGAGCAATTAGATTCATTCCTTCTCATAATCTAATGTGGATTAAAATTACATTATATCTTCCTGTTATATACCTGCTAAAGTCAAATTAAAAATACATGCATTCTCTCAATACCTGAGCATCAACTTCCATAACGTTCCAACGTTGCTTATTCAAACGCTAAAATCAACTATTCGAATACATGTACTTTCAAAAGTTTGAAAGATTTTTATTTCGAAATGTCTAATTACCGCTGAGTCGAGATCTTGAGGAATGCTATAAAAGAATAAACTCTAAATTAAACTCTAAAAGAAGCATATATTTCCTAGCGTTGAAACACTAAATGTTTAAAACATCATGTACCTGTGCAAATCAAATCTGTATCTGACCACAAGCCATCGGCCTGGCACGTGACTGCCGTATTCCCGATAGCCACAGTTCCACTTTCACATATATAGGTTGCAATTGATCCTACTGAAGTGCTTTCGTATATCACGTTCGCTCGTTCAATATCTCTTGGTTCTCCACAATCACCTATATAGATAATCGATTAACAATTCACTATTGCAAAATCACGAGCATGGCAAACACGGACTCCTGGATATACTAGAGGTGGGATCAGGCGCCTAGGAGAAGTGAGCATCTCCGTCACATCCCGCCGTGAGAACTATGTCTTGGTCAATTTAATGGGGGTATATCCGTGGTCAAAATTATTGAGTGAAGGACAGCAGAACAAAAAGTATGGAACACGTCAATAGCACCCCACCCAATGACAGCTTATAATGGCAACCATTTTTTGCCTGTGATTGGTAACTATATGTATGTAATCAACATATAATAAACCACATTTTAGACATAGACAAAGTTAATAAAGATAATATCAATATATTGAGATAATTGCAAAACATGTGATGCTAAGTTTAAATTAGCAAATATGTGTTGCCAGAAATTGTTTTGATATCAGCGATTAACTTTTCCTATGCTCGGTACTTATGGCCGTAGAGCATGGAGGGTTCTTTAACGTACCGACACCTACTGTGACACGATACCTCAGTTTTTGCTGTTTCATCCGAAAGACAGGGATAATCAACCACAGTGTGGCTAATATTCGAACCCATGAATTCAGGATTAGGGGTCGACCATGCTTACAACGAGTCAAATACAACCACAGCAAGAAGGACAAACACCTTTTTCTATACAGCTATGTATCTAGCATGTGATTTGCCTCATTCATCTGATATTTCTACAGCCAAAAGTTTTTTCCTCGAACCGGAATCAAAGACTTGTCTACGGTCAGCCATACGACAAGAGGGAAATGACGTATTTGAGCATGTCGCCTTTATAAGGGGGGGGGGGGGGTTATCAAACGAAAATAAGCAAGGGTACTCAACGTGTAGTTATTTTAGCGGAATTATAAATTTAGCGACATTGAAACATGTGAACAAACTTGATATACCTGTACAAATCAAATCTGTATCCGACCATTCTCCATTAGCCAGGCACGTGATTGACGTAGCTCCGACTGCGACAGTTTCGCTATCACATATGTAGGTAGCGAGTGCCCCTTCTGTAGTACTCTCATATATAACTGTTGCTCGTCCTATTTCTCTAGGTTCTCCGCAATCAGCTTCAAAAGAAAAAAAATCGTGTATCTGTGTGTTCATCTTTATTTTTCGCCCACGTATGATTTTCCAGTCAATTTTTAGCATTCGGGGTTTTGTTCATAAAACATGAGAAATTACCGAATCTGAGAATTTACTCCAGCAAATATAATGCTGAATTATGATCGGCTTATGGGATGCTGAAGTTAAAAAAAAAAACAATCTGAATTTTATGTAAACTTTAAAGTTTAACGATTTATGCCCAGTCCAGATCAGAATTTGTTGGAAAGGTCAACCCGGTCTAGAGTAGGGTCGAGGAAACAATACCGGTACCCAATCAATGAAAAAAAGAAAGTATAAAAAGAAAATAAAAAGGATTCGAAATGAAAAGTAAGATGAAAAATGGTGCCAAGTAATGTGCTATGTAGAATGAAGTAATATAAATCAAGATTAAATATATATTATTAAAGAAATCTAAATAAAGCATTGCCTATCTCAGTAGTAGCATTATACAGTTTTTATAGAGGTCTAGAGACATGTTTTTTCCTCCTTTAATTTTGTTTCGATTGGTCTGCCTTCTATACATGCTACCTCCGTGTGCCGAACAGGGGAGACAAATTTAGACTTTGCTCGGTACCTGTGGTCGTACAGCAGGGGGTAGGAGGTCTTTTTTTAAATCTACTGTGACAAGGGACATCGGTTTTTACTGTTTCATCTGAAAGACAGGGACTTCCAACCACAGCGTGGCCCGGATTCGAACCTATAATCTCACGATCAGTAGGTGAACTCCCTAACCACCTGACCAGGTGGCGCTTACACAAAAGCCTTGAAATGTTACATTTTGAAGACAATATACATGTATTTCATACCTATGCAAATAAAGTCTATGTCCGACCATTCGCCATTAGCTTGACACGTGATCGCTGTATTTCCGACAGACACACTTCCGCTTTCACAAATGTAAGTGGCAGTAGCTCCCTCTAGCGTACTCTCATATATGACTGTGGCCATTTCCACTTCTTTCGGTGTTCCACAGTCGGCTAAAGAAAATGAAAACGCAACTAAGCGTTAAATCAAAATTTAAGCTAGGAAATTAAACTAAAAAGATATATATTCATTGCTTACTTACTTTAAAAGGTATTTCGAGCCTGCGAAAAAAATTTTCAACTATTAGTGGAAAAAAGTGTTTTGGCATTTTGTTTGCATATTACAGTCACGTGCTAAAAGTATGTCAATTAAAGTCATTTTCCATTGCGTTCTATGTTTAATTATTTTTATTGAAATAATTGTCCCGACTCGTATATTCATTGAAATCTTTTAAAACTCTGCGATTATGTTTGAAAATCTTTGAACTATCTTTATAAACTGGTTTGGAATTGATTGTATCAATTCTTTATATGAAAACTGCATTGCACTGTTTATATTTCCTTCTTTGTTAATATTACATGACGTCAACAAAATACTTGTTGCAAAGAAAAAATGTTGTTTCTCTTGATTAAAGCTTAAAAGAAATGTTAACTGGAAACCAAATGAAAATGAACAAAATTTTTTGTAAACGTTTTGAATGAATTAATGAAAGCATAAATTTGTGACAGTTACCGAAAAAAAAGTTTACACATTACTGTATTTCGGAAATAAGGCTTTCAAGCATACAAAGGGATGATTCTTGACTCTACCAAGAACAAAAACACTTCACTCTTACTGCGGCTTAAGTGGTTTCCTCTCAGTGAAAAGGTAAGGTAATCTCATGATAATCTCATACGTCTTTTAAGAATACAAAATAAAGAGTGGGAAAAGACGAACCATTGAACATACTAGAGATGTCAATGATGAGGGATGAGGTGCCTAGGAGAAAGTATTCCCTATCGACCGGTCACACCCGCTATGAGCACTATATCTTCATCAGGTAAATAAAATAACCTGAATTCAAAATCAGTGTGTAAAGATCGGTCTAAAAACCGGTATAAATGACAGGTCGTACCGGCAAATTAGACAATTATTTCGACCGTAGAATAATTCTCTTTGTAGGCAAAAAGTCAATGAATGAACAAAACATGTACAGAGAGTATTTCAAACATAATCTCTACCGACTCTTTTAAGTATTGCCACCTTTTAAATGTTCATCTATTATAAAAAGCAAACACTCTAGCGTATAGTCCAGACGACTCTCTATTTTTCAAATACGACATCATAATTGACACAACACATAGGGATATACAACAATGTAAATCTCACTCCATTCTCAAATGGAAGAATACGTATCTAGTGCCTGGAAGTATGTCCAACCGGAATGAAATCAATATTCCTTCAATGCATCTTTGAGGTTTCAAAACGTTACAATCTTACTATCCTTAGAAAGTCACTGAATTAAAAGAACCTAAAGTGCCCAAAATATTTGGTAAAAAATGTTTTATCCAAAAAATCACCCGAATTAAGAGAGCACATATCATGATACCCTTTTCATGTGACTCTTAAAACGAGTCAGACTGTATTTACTCTATCAAATCTTTAACCGGAAATACAGTACATACCTCTACAGACGAGGTCGGTATCGGTCCATGCTCCTGACATTTGACATTCGATTGTAGTACTGCCCACTGCCACAAAGCCAGGATCGCATGTGTATGTGGCTATTGTGCCCTGTAGCGTATTTTCATACGTCACCGTTGCATGCTCAATATCCAGTGGCACCATGCAATCAGCTGTGGTTAGAAAACACGATAAATACGAAATTATGCATAACAAATATGATGAAAAAATGAAAAGAACAAAAATAAAAAGCTTGACAAAATACCAAATTCAACCCCGCTCCAAAAAACCCCCAAAACAAAACAAAATAACGGTATTGTGACATAGATTTTGTTTTGTTTCTATTGTTATGACAATCTTTACGTTCCGTTCGGAAAGTTTTAAATTTGGGGTCCAATGTGAAAGAGACATTCGGCTACAAGTGTAACTGGGATAGTGTCATAAGATGTAAGAGGGTTATCATTATCACAAGACCAGATTCTATAGAAGCCGGATATGATCCAAAAAGGGGGGGGGGGGGTAAAGTAGAAGATACCAAGGGGCATTCCAAATTCAAAAAGTCAATGACAGACAAAACCGTGGCCAAAACAAAAAGGAGACAAAACTACACATAGAAATACACTTATAGCTACAAATAGAGTAACACGAATCGCACTTAAACCAGGGGGTTGGGTAGTTCAGGTGCTCCGGAAAAGTAAGCAACTCCTGCTCCACGCATGGCACCCGTCGAAAAACAGATAAAACTATATATTTTTAATTGTGACTCGAAAAGCAATTGCTGATTCTTCTGGCTATGGAAGCCCAAAACATGAAAATATGTTTTACTTTGAAATGGCTTCGAATATATACTTTGACCACTCTAGGCTATCAGTCCTAACTACTAATATACATATTATGCAAACAGGAAGTATTCTATATGGTCGTTGAACATTACTTTATATTTCACCTTTTAAGAGTTAATGATAATGTCATAATCGCTAATTTGAAACATTTTAAAATGTTCAAAACTGCGGACATTTATTCAGCCATTTCGTTCTATATACATACAGATGAAAACTTAACACATACGTCTGCAGTAGAGTTCGGTGAGCGTCCATTGTCCGTTTGCTTGGCATTCTATTGTCGTTGCTCCCTCCGCCACTGTACCTGACTCGCACGTGTAGGTGGCAATGCTTCCCTGTAACGTGGAGTCATAACTAACTGTCGCTCGTTGAATATCACTGGGAATGCCACAATCAGCTATTGGAATAAAAAAGAAGTCTTATGTATTACAAAAGTAACATAGACATATTGCAAGTATAAAAATCACAGTTTTTAATATCTTAATTATAATGTTCTATTCAATGAACTGTTGAATTTCTTGTTCGTTTGTAATTGTTGACCATTCAGTAGAGAAAGCTTACTCCTCCAACGCACAACACGACATGTGATTACCCTTCAGATGCGCCTAAACTCAACTCCGGTTTCTAGTGGGGTTCGTGTTATACAACATGTATTTTTAGCTTTATGGCAAGGATTGCGGTATGTGACGTTGTCTCTTTTGTGACATTGATGGTATCTATCTAATGAAATTCGAATGTCCCATTTGTATCTTCAGACATTCTCTTTCTCATATCATAAACCTATGGGGCCTCCGTGGCCGATTGATTAGAGTGTTCGGGTGGTCGGCTTCGAATCGAAGAGTCCAGGGTTCGAATCCGCCTGCGCCACTCTGTGGTTGGCGGTCCCTGTCTTTCGGATGAGACAGTTAAATGAGGCCCCGTGTCTCAGTAGGTGTTGGTATGTTAAAGAACCCTCCCTGCTCTACGACAATAAGTGCCGAGCATAGACAAAACATGTCGCCCTTCAACGGCCCACGGTAACGTCTCCATATGAGTGAAATATTCTTGAGTGGGACGTTAAAAACAACAACAAACACAACCGTAAACCTATAAACGTACGTCTACAGTATAAGTCTGGATCCGACCATTCCCCACTTGCTTGGCAGACGATAGTGGTGATCCCCTCTGGAACAGTTCCGGGTTCGCACGTGTAAATGGCCGTGTCACCTTCCATAGAACGGTCATAGTTAACGGTGGCACGCTCTACGTTTCCAGGTACCCCACAATCAACTGAAATAAAAAAAATGTAGTCTTACCTGCCTTTAGAGACCCACTGAATAACGTGACTTATGTGAACTAAATGTATGGTTCCCATAATTGGGGTTTACTTATTTTGACCACCTGAATTAGGAGGGCACCTGTTATTATACGACCTTTTTTGTTCCTTTTTTCGGATATCATATGCATGTTAAAACATGTTGCTCATGTAGGTACAAAAAAGTCGATGTGCTAAAACACGTTATCCAAAATATAAACAATTCATTCTATGTACATGTAATACCAAAAAGTCTTCATTTCAATAATCCTTAACTAGTTTATCTGATTTTTTCGGTTAAAATTTTTTTAAAATATTTAAAAAATAAGGAATCCGAAGTATTCAGAAAATTGATCTGACAAGAGTTAAATGCTACAGAAATTCTGCACTTTCTTGTAGTTAAGGTTTAATAAATTGTTCTTTTACGCTTTAAGATAATTGTTTTCTTCTCAAATTCAAATACTTTGAATTACTTACCTGGAGGTGCTGTAGTTGCTGAAATGTAAATGAAAAAATATAAATAAGTTTCACAGAAATAAATTGATAAGTTTTATTTGGTTGGAGCAAAGAAGTCACCACACTTTATTATTTTTATTGCTAAGATATTTAATCCAATATCACAGACGCTCCAAACAGACATAGACAGGCACAGGAAACTCAATACAGCGCATGTGCGCGATCGCAAAGACCAAAACATAGATATGTAACTAACTTCATCGTCAACTTCAGTTTCATTCAAATATCTTGCAATAAGTCGTTTACATCATACATGCACTATTTCTTTGCTTTAATTTATAGTACATTTTAGGGTTCCTCTTCAGAATAATTATGTTGTATGTACACATCATGGATGCTGGACACATGCTGGACAGTAGGGACAATTAATGGGGAAATAGAGGATCGTAACAAGTAGGCACGGCTTTATTGTCGAACATATTTACTTACAACCTTCATTTTTTAATTTTTATCATGCGGTGATTGAACAGTTTGTTCAGGTTATGGATACGTTAGACTTTGTGGTAATTAAATCTTCCTGACTGATTTTACGAGATTTCGTTTCTTAATTAGGTGTATTTCTTCTGAATTTGACTGTGGGCTCATGATCGGCATGACCTGTCACCAGGGAAAACTTACTCCTCCATTACACCTGATCCCACCTCTGGGTTTTCAGAGTTCCGTGTTTGTCTAGTATTCACAAAATGTGTATATTGTCTCCTGAGTATTCCGACGATGAATACCTACGAATCTGTGATTTCATATTTGTACCTATTCAAGGCGAACAATCTTACCAACTGCCTACCACTCTCGTTTTGTGTATCTATTTTGGTGGTCAAGATAAAGAAAAAGTAAACAGTAAAAACCGAGGTCCCGTGTAACAGTAGGGTGTTGGCACTTTAACAAACCCTACCTGCTCCATGGCAATAAGTGCTGAGCATAGGCAAAATTTGTCGCCCTTCGCGGGCACATGGTGACGTCTCCATATGAGTGAAATATTCTTGATTGGGACGTTAAACAATAATACAATACAAAACAATCTCTTTTCTGAGGTAGAAACCCTGAGAGGCTAAACAATAATCACTCTTCTTTTCCTATATAATTTCACACGAGGATGAATTATGGCCAAATTGAGCTGTCTAGCCCTTTAGTTTCAGATATTGAGGTTACAAACACTCTATTTGACTATATGACGAGCGAGAAAAATGAGGTGAGACGGTACAGGTCACGAGCAATGAGTGTTATCATGGATCCTGGATACACCATAGGTGAGAGCAGGTGCCTAGGAGGAGTTAGCTCCCCTGTTGACCGATCACATCCATCATGAGCCCTACATCTTGGTCAGGTAAACGGAGTAATATGTAGTCAAAATCAGTGTGTTAAGATGGGTACAACAATTGCTTTATAAAACGTCGGAGTGCACTGGACTCAATGACAGGTCAGGAATGAGGGAAAGGGATTCGACCTCTCAATGGAGTTTCGTAAGGTACGAACGCGATAAGTTATAGCACACCGAAGGAAAATAAAATATTTGGTATTTTGGCATAGGGTTTTGCGTAATGAAAAATTCATTCTAGGCATGCGTTGTCCCATGCAGCTGAGATTACCTTGAGTCGTACTAGTCTCAACGGCTGGCGCTGATTTCCAGGCTATTCACAAAACAGAACACGAGACGGAAATAACATGAAACAGACAGCAAACAAACATGAACAATACTACAAAACAGTGACAGATACCGAGCTATTAATCGTTTTTGTTGTCTTTGTTTTTACATCTTAAACATTCACTTTAAAAATCATGTAGTGACGACAGCTAGAGCAGATAAATGGCTGGTCTGCATTGAACAGTGCGGGTTCTGTAACCTGTCAATACTAGTGGGTCCTATTTTTAGTGTCATCTAAAAGCCAGAAAAAACAGCCTTTTTTCTAACGTGTAGGACATATTGCATATCCGTAGAAAGATTTCATATTATCAAGAAATGAAATTTTACTTTGTGTAAAATGAGAAAAATCTTTGAACAAATGATATGTTATTTCCGAGTCAGTTTATCAAAGTAATTTGAAAACTGAAATCCTTAGATACAGATAAATTTTCAAAACTAGTTTCTGAAACCTTTTTTTCAAAAAGAGGTGGTATCTCATCTCCCCCTGCTCATAGTTTAAGGACATTATACACTTTGAAGTTTCGCCAACCTTTATTTCAATGAACAACCGAAGTCAATTCTGATTGACCGTCCTTATAGCAAAGGGAATACAAGACATTGCCAAAAGGCTAATACAAATAAACATATCGTACATAATACAAAAAAAAAAAAAAACAATACGACACAACAATTATATCTAGAAACAGAACAACGAATATAACATATTTCCGAATGGGAGTTTTGTCGTATGCTCCAGTACTTAAATCTTCTCTTCGTCTTCCGAATTTGGTAAAATTATGTAAATATTTCGAACGTTTTTTTGCAGCAGTTGATTTTCAAATAATGCAGACCTTTTTTCCAGTTCAAATTCTAAGCTTTATAGCATCATTTAATTCAACTCATAGTGAATAGAACAAGAGCCCAGGACCTCAGGATAGCTGGAGTGGTCACAAATGTTCTTGCCTGTTACCAAACCCCTTAAATCCCTATTGTATATGGATTTGGATGACTGGCAAGCCCAAAGTGGTGGGTGTGTCCGAGAAATCAAACGTAGGAAGGGCTTCAATGTCGGTCTATGCTCGACATATTTGAGCATAGTGCAGTAAGAGATCTCTAATTTTTTATCACAATCTTTAACACGGAATCTAATGTTACTGTTTCCTCATCAAACTTCCTTGTATACATATTATATCAATCAACAAATAAACTATGAGTATATCCTAACAAGAACTATACCATAGATAGAAATACAAGTAACACGGGCTTACCTGGGCACACAGCCGCAAATATCTTCTCATCGAGTCCTTCTAATTCGTCAAAGTTGTTTACTGAAAATACATTCTCTGAGACCGGATTCGATCCTATTCCGTTTACCTCCCTCATATCCGTGAGACCAATACCAATGACGTAAATATGGATGTTCTTTTTACGAGCTGCTTCCGCTTCCGGTATAGTACGCATGTAATTTATGTTGGAAACGCCATCTGTAACTACCAGCGCAGTGTTTTCTACATCCGGGCGATCTCCTCTCGCCACAGTGAACAACTCTTTGTGCATTTTCTCAAGGGCGTCGGCAGTGTTTGTGCTTCCGTACTCCCATCTGATTTTGTCTATAGCATCGAATACTTCCTGTTTGGTCGTGTATTGATTCAGATAGAACTCGACCCTGTCGTCCGTACTGTATGTGATAATACCGACTCGGACCTCACCGCCGTCGATATTTGCAGACTTCAGGAAATCCTTGCAGAATGCCAGCATTTTTTTAAAATTAGCTTGCCCTACACTTGTTGATGAGTCGAGGATAATAACCAAATCAGATTTTGCAAAACATCCTAGAAAAGGAGAACAAATTTCAATACAACGGTGAACTATAAAATCCTAGCAAAATTAAATTACTAACATAAAACAATGCTATCTAGGTAAGTCACCAAGACGAGAGCCGCGCATGGAGCAGGAGTTACTTACCCTGAAGTCAACTCCCCACTTTTAATGGGATTTGTGTAACTCTTTGTAAAGCGTTATATCTTGCTCCGATGGGGTAAGAGACTCCTTCTCAGTACGCGACAGCCGCCAAATAAAACAGTAAGCTAGGAAATCCTAATTAAATTTCAACACATTCAATTGCGAATGTTTATTTGTTTGTTTCGTTTGTTGCTTTAAGCCAAACACGACAATCTTTCAGTCATATGGTGGCGTTCAGTTTTTATGGGAGGAGAAAAGAGCCCGGTTACAAATGTACTCGGGAAGAGACTACCGGCCGTCCGCAAGTAAACTGGCAAACTCTCACATAATCAGTTTAAGTTCCAGCGAGGCACGAACCCGCGCTGCCAAGAGGTGAGAGGCTGAGTGGTTTTAAACGCAATGCTCTAACCATTCGGTCACGGAGGCCCAAAATTGGGAATGTAAAATAAAAGGTATTTCATCTACCTAGGCGATAAAATTCCCCAAAATTAGAACAACATCAATTTACGATACTTTATTTTATTGTACGTAGTTTATTTCTATGACATTTCAAGTGCATTTTATCGATTATCGTACAAAAATAAGAGTAAAAATAGTACCGGAACATAAGTCAGCGTTTCGGGTTATCAACTATGAACGCGAACGATTGCTTTTGCAATTTAAACGAGAAATACAGATAGTATAGTCCCATTTGTAAATCGGCTATTTCTAACACCAATCTTCATTAGGGATAAAAGAAAGAAATTTGGAAATGGAAGTAAGTCATGTAGAACGTGAGTGTCGATAATGCTTGTCAGGGACTATTTTTTCCAGTAGTGATTGAATGACGATAGAGGACGGTATCCCATGCTAACGTTATTTCATCCTGAGGATTACGAAAAGTTTCTTTCCATCACGGCGATACACTAGTCCCACGCGAACGGTATTGGGTACCACGTGATAAGAGAATCAGTTCCTATTTTGGTTATCCGAATTATGACGACTAATATGAATAAAGAAAAATATAATAATTATCTACGTACCAGCAGGTGCTGGTGGAGAGGTCACAGGTGGTAGAGGAGTTGTCGCCCCTGAAATACAATATACATGTACATTTAATATTAGATAATATTTCAAATATCACATTTTGATACGTCACCCGTAAACCTTAATATCAATTAACTGTTTCAACCTCCATTGATTCGAATTATAAAAGATATCCAATATATGTCTTCAAAGCTGTCTATACATCTATGCATTTATATATTGAATGTTTGAGGAATGGATGACTGACTGAGGGAATCTATGCATGATGTCATTAAACGGAGGTCATTTTTATTAACACATCAGTAACACACATGTACATTTGCTAACGTCAAACGAAAAGAAACGAATATAATTA
Source organism: Pinna nobilis (assembly GCA_016161895.1). Lineage (NCBI taxonomy): Eukaryota > Metazoa > Mollusca > Bivalvia > Pterioida > Pinnidae > Pinna > Pinna nobilis. Next base: position 24,487 of record JACSZP010021394.1, read on the forward strand.
AAGGGCGTCCTTATTTGCTAAGTCCTTTATATAGCATTTGTATCTAAACAAACGACTACATACCTGGTTGGTGTCGTAAATTGTATACAATACACATCTAGCACGCACCTTATTCTAAACATCAAAGAACCTTTTTCAATACAGATCATTATAGCATATAATAGATATTCGCATGTTTTTATGTTGAAAGGTGAAAGGTACAAAAGCTAACTTCTCCTCTTCATCAAATCAGACGGTAAAGCCTTAGGTCCCGTATCACAATAGGTATCAACTTGATAAAAATCCCTAGCTATATAATGGCCATAGATACAAAACAAAAGCCAATATTAAAAAAAGAACATGTGTCACACACTTAATGGGACAGTAAGAACGACCCCACCCATTCTCCCTGTCATCATCATTTCTTTGAATTTTAGATTCATCACATTTAACGTACAGTGAATCCTGCTGCTGTATCCTACAACTATCAAAGACAGAAATACACGCATACGAACACACATTTCTAGATTTAATTACACTCGCTTACCTTTGGACTTAGATATATAGGTAATTGCACAAAAAAAGTTGAAATTCATTTAACCATTTAAAACCGAATTTACCCTCACACACTGGTAATAAGATACATGTGAACTTACTTAAAATACACACACTCCCGGAACTCATATTTCCATTTATTATAATCCAAATTCTAATCAAAATTTGTTCATCAGTGTGTTCGACTCCTGTATCGCATGTAGGTCTACTGGAATCCAATAGCCTAAAATTTGGTTTTCGCAATTTCAATGGCCTTTATAAAGATTTAGTTTTCAGCGACAACCTGGATCGAATGCTGTAGTGGCCACTAAATGGCTTTCCATAGGCGACAATTTTAACGTTTCGCCAAAATATTTTATGTTAAAGGCCGTTCCTTCTCCAATCCTAAACGCTCAAAACCAGGAGTTGACCTTCTCGATTTTTTACAACATGTCTATGATTAAGGCCAACACCAATTTCCACACAAAATGTGCGGAGAATTTTACACCGGCTTACACCCAATTCAATGCGCCCAAAATTTCACTTTTCAAAAATCTATTCCTTCTACATATTTTACAACACTTTACTGCCTACTTTGTAATATTCAATTAGAAATAATTGCATAATACACCAATCAGATAACATATAACATCCAAAATAGCAGCTCCCCTATCCCTACACCTTAACCAACCAAACCAAATTGCTTCTTATTAAGCGGAGTCTGACCTGAGCTAGATTTAAACCGGAAGTTCCGAATGAGATATACGAATTAAAACCTCTCGATCAAGTTTCCTTAAATCTACGTGCAATAAGACTGATTCCAATCTAACACAGATTAACGCATTTCAATTTCTAACATTAAATGTTGAAGACAGTATTCTACACGTACAAAAAATACATGCAAATCTTAACCGATGCAATACTAATAATATCTATAGAAGTAATTTCAGGTTTTAAAGCCGGGATACATTTAGTAAAGCTGTTAAAGGAATCGGACAGTCAGACAGGTATTGAGTATTTTTTGTATTAGAAAAGGGCATATCATCATGGGTTGTTTGTTAGACTAAATTAAATGATCAGATAAGCTTCAAGTTATTTCATTGGAAAATGATATCATCGATAAATCTATGTGTCTATTTCAAAACAGGCTCGTATGTTATTGAGGGTTGAAACGGAATGAAATGATGCGCATTAAAAAATGTTGACACTATAGATTAAAAACGACCGAGAGAAACTGTCAGCAAACAAGAAAGGAAATTGAAAACAAGAAATCGAAAGAATGGCGGCAAATTATTCAAATGTCACTGCGCTTCGGGCGTTTCTAATGGGATTACAATTCAGGTCAAATTGTTACGCGTTCAAAAATGTCCAAGGTGTCCACGATTTTTCAGGATAAAAAGCAAACCTAACTATTTTTATGAAAGTTTCATGTCACATGTGATACTACTATATTGTCTAAAGATGAACACACTAAATCGGGCATAAAACATGCAACTTATTTTCGCACGTGCAAACATTTTTAGACTGGTTACCTGTCGTCGTTTCTGGTGTTGTAGTCGTTGTTTTGGGCTTAGGAGTTGAGCGTCCTAGCAACATTTAACAGTACAATTTACATGTGACAAACAAACTTGTAGATACAGTGGCCATAAGTATGATCGCATGATAGCGTCATTCGTTTTTCCCTCCAATTACCTCTCCTCTTTTATCAAAAGCCAAAAAGTCTCATCCCAGCAAGTTTAATGCCAGAATAAATATTCATTTACAATTAAACACTTTTCAAATCATCTACATTTCCCATCTTATTGATTTAAAAATCCTAATGATGCTATGATAAAAAATGGTCACAAGATTTTCTTGTCTTGGTAAATTTTCTTAGCTTCCGGTTTCACGGAACTGCCTAAAATAATAATGGGTATCTCTTTGTTTTATTTCCAATCATTGTTCAAATTTCAAAGCCAAAATATCAGTATAGAACAATAATACGCATTCCTCTTGAACAGCTGGAATCAAGTCACGAATGTCATACGAAAACCAGAATTTTTTGAAAAGAAATTCCGTTTTAATGAGTATGTAACCTCCATCATCCTATAAATTCACATAGCATTTCGATTTCGAGAGTTCTTGCTATTATGTTACACAATCATTTGAAAAGATGTTGGTACACATCAATCATTCATAACGTCATCAATGTGCATCAATACTTATGACCAGTCTCTGTATATTGAAAGAAAAAAAACATAAACGATATCATTTTATCGATTATCAGAGAGAACGTGGAACGAAGACAACACAAACTTTTACAGATTACAGATTTCCAAATATAACAAAACAGACAAAGATTCAAAATCTAAATCTATCCTAGACTCATTATTGAAAAAAAATGTACGCTTTATACCTGGGCAAAACGATTCAAATAGCTGTTCATCTAAGCCCTCCAATTCGTCAAAATCTTGGACGGCAAACGCATTCTCTGACGTTGGCTCTGAAGCTATTCCATTTACCTCCCGCATGTCCGTTAAGCCAATACCAATAGCGTATATATGTATATTAGCATTTCGTGCATTTACTGCTTCCGGAATTGTCTGTCGTGAATTAATGTTTGACACGCCGTCAGTGATGATTATAGCAACATTGTTGACATCTGGTCTATCGCCATTTTGTCTCGTAAACATTTCTTTCCACATGGTTTGCAGACCGCCCGCGGTGTTCGTACTACCGTATCTCCAGGGGATTTTATCGATGGCCGCGTCGATAGCTTTCTTCGTTTTGTAAGTATTCATTTGGAATTCCACTGTAACGTCAGTGCTGTAAGAGACAATGCCTACACGCACATCTCCAGAGTCAATGTTGGCTGAGTGCAAAAAGTTCTTGCAAAAGTCCAGCATCTTTTTGTAATTTTGCTCTCCGACACTTGTTGAGGAGTCTAGGATAAAGACAAGGTCGACCTTCTGGAAGCATCCTATGACATGGCAAGAGAAGAAATAATGTCAATTGAGGAAGAAATTAAGTAAAACAATTATTCATATGAAAACAATCTTTCAAAGGGCTAATAATAGTTCTTCAAGCGCCCTTTGTCACACTATCGTAAATCCTATTTTGCAAAAGTCTTGTTTTGACATTTGTATTTCGACATTCTTAGTACTCATCCTAAAAGAATTACAATGTATCTAAGTACTTACCTGCAGTTGTTGCCGGTAAGGTGATTGGAACTGGAAAGGAAGATGAATAATTCATCAGAAAAAAGTATACTAAACAAGTCAGGGGCTTACAATTTGACACAACGATTTCTATTCCATGTACATGTATATAAATAAAAACACATGATTTTAATTTGTAGCTCATATCATTCTTGTTCCTGCTGTTGTTTTACTCACCAACTTGCAATAAATCGTGGAGACATCACACTAATGCACGCAAAGATCATTTTACACAATTCCTAAACCTTATTTACACTATCACGTATGAGGTGCTACGTTTTACACGACGTTTTTGTAGATAATTTTACTTTTTTACTGAGTATAGCATTTGGTTACATTTCCTTTTAAACAGTTTTAAAGAAAACGTAGAGATGTCACGAATACAACAGTAAGATCTACGTTTTGGTAAGATTTCAATACGACTATTGACGTTTAATTACGTATTATGCCTTTTCGTTACGTTCACAAAAACGTAGTTCCAATAGGTGGCAGTGTGAGTAAGAAATTAGATATCTATCTTATTCAGGGAGAAACCTTTGACTTGCCTCGCAAAATCCTTCATCTTACCTTGATGTTCCCACTTCTGAAGGGCACTTATCCTATTTTCAGACTTGAACCATTTATTCTATGTTATGAGTTATGTCCGTAAATGCGGACACACATATTTCTATGAAAGTAGATATCTACCGTATAAGTAAGTCAATTAGCAAAAAAAGGAACTTTCTTTTTTACTCAAACATGATCACTTTTTTATCAAAGCAAGAGTTCACGAGCATTGAAAAAAGTTCACGAGCATTGAGAAAAAACACAATAAGAGGGGAAATACTTATGATTTCAACATTTCAATTAGACAATATAAATAAAATAAATATCTTACGAGGTTTTGGTTTCTTTGTAGTAGGTGCTGGAGTTGAGGAAACTGAAAGAAAAAAAATCGTGAACAACGTAAATTACGTACGACTCAATGGCCATATTCATGTAAATGATATTCCGAGACAGCATCAGTGCAAAGATTTAGTCCAGAATTTGTCGCGGAACTTCATTTTGGCGAATCAGTATCTTTGCAAATATTCGCGACAATATATTTTCGCATGCGCGTATGTTGAGTGTAATAGTTAATGCTGTATGGTGCATATCAATGTCAGGTTAGTATCTTAAGCGAGAATTTTATTATCGCGAGTGTTTTCGCGTAGTTACGGGAAAATAAAATTCTCGCGAATAAAACTGAATTTACAGTATTACTAAAGTCCATTTGCCTTGATTCTTTATACGCAATAACCAAAGGAATAACTGTTGTTTCTAAATTTGAAAAAGCAGTTAACTACCGAAATTGTGTACGATTGTATTAAATTGATGGACAGGTAGATGTTAATTGTGTATATTTTTATAAAACATATTATGCAAGAAGCACTTCTGCCTCCTCAACTTGGCGAGTCGTAAACTGTACCCTACAAATGCTTAGTTGGTGTTATCATGAGGTCGAGAGTACGAATTCGAGGCATCCTGCAGTTGAGTATCTCTGTCCATCAGATGAGACGGTAAAACGAGGATCTGTGTAAGTTCCGGTACATAAAAGAATATTCCCTATTCATGGCTATAAGTGCCAAATGTGTTGCCCTTCACAGGCATGCGGTGAGATATCCATATAAGGGAACGATTCTTGAGTTGGACGTTAAACAACAAATCAATCAAACAACCAACCTAAAATGAATTTGATTGCGAAAAAATAATATCTTTTTGAGAAGGCCTACCAGGGCATATTGCAGAGAAAATCTGTTCATCAAGGCCTTCCAGCTCCTCGAAGTTTTTCACTGCAAAGCTGTTTTCCTTGGCGGGCTTAGAAGCGATGCCCTCTACTTCCGTCATATCAGACAAGCCAATTCCTATAGCATATATGTGAATATTTTTCGCCCGTGCCTCTTCCGCTTGAGGTATGGTATCCCTATAGTTTATATTAGACACACCGTCCGTTACGACTATGGCTATATTGTCAACGTTTTGCCTGTCTCCATTTTCCGCGCTGAACATGTCTTCGTGCATGGTTTGCAGTCCGCCTGCCGTGTTGGTGCTACCATAATTCCACTCGATATCGTCAATTGCTTTGAACAGGTCTGCCTTAGTTTTATAGGCTTTCAAATGAAATTCTATTGTGACGTCAGTACTGTATGACACAATTCCCACTCTGACGTCACCACCATCGATGTTAGCTGAATGGAGAAAATCTTTGCAAAAGTCAAGCATCTTTTTATAGTTGGCTTCACCCACACTTGTCGAGGAGTCGAGGACAAACACGAGGTCAATTTTCTGGAAGCAACCTATAAGAAGAAAAAAATGGGTATCAACACGACTGGAGGACGGAGGGAGAAGAGATAATATACATGTACTTATTTTTAGGCAATCTTATCTCAGGACTGAAAAAGGGATTGCTTTTATAGGCACTATTTTCAGTTTGAGCAAAACATTTTTTCTAAGTTAGCGGTGCCAAAATTCTCCAATATTTAAGATGGGACCAGCAGTATTGTTTTCAGGGTGGTTTGTTGTATTATTGATGAGCTTCCCATTCGACAATATTTCACTTTTTTTGAAGACGAAACCGCATCACTATGAAGAACAGCAACAATTTTGGTTAATGGTCAGCATTAATGGTCCATGGGCAGGGACAGTTCTATAAGTTGCAAGCATCTTCTATGAGACGGGATCTTGGTTTCTACTGTCTCATACGAAGGACAGGGACGGCCAACTGCAGCGCGTCGACGATACGATCTCAGGATCTCATGGTCAGTGTGCAAACACATTAACCATGGTGCCACGGAGACCCCTTGTATACAGGTGAGCTAATTACATACCTGAATATAAATAAAACATGCAACGGCAAGTGAATTTCTGACCATCGGCCAGCTAAGTTATCTTAATATGTATAATTGCATTGGGCCGCTGTGGCCTAGTGATTAGCGTGTTCTGTTTAGAATCGAGAGGTCCGGTGTTCGAGCCTAAGTCGCGTCGCGGTTTGCTGTCCCTGTCTTTCGGATGCTACAGTAAAAACCGAAGTCCCTGCTTTACAAGTGCAGAGAGAGAGAGAGAGAGAGAAAGAGAGAGAGAGAGAGAGAGGGATATGTCTAAATGCATTAATAAATTCCCAATATTCGAAAAATTAAGATAGATAAATTACATTATTCAAGACTACTCACCCGAGGACTCCTTAACAATATCAATTGGAACTGAAACAGAAAAAGGATGCCAACGTCACTTTCAACGTCTATCATATTTACACTTGAACCTCACGTTTCAGACCTCCTAAGTGAATGGCTAAAAGATTGATAAATAGACTGAAATTTGACGGTCAATATTAGACTGATTTGTGAATTGGTCTCCCAAGTGATGTAGACATTGTCTTTACAGAGTGATAAATAAACTGAATTTTGAGTATCTTTATTGATATGTTTAATTAGGTGGTCTACTAGGTCATCTTAAGACGAATTTTCACTGTAATTGCATCGCAAAATAACTCATCGATGTAAATAGGTCGGATTCAGATAATATTTTGCCATGTTCAAAATGTTCACATATGAAATAAGCGCTTATTTAACAAGTATAATATTTTATTGTGAAACGTTTTTGACCAACTTTTGGGAGTTCAAGAGTTTTCGAACGATTATTGTTAACTTTTGAATTATAACAAAATACTCACGAGGAACTACAGCTTCTGTTGGAGCAGGCACTAGATCATGAAAAATTAAAACAAATCAAACATTTATATTTATTCATTTGATTGATTTTTCTAATAAGCAAATTTGTTTTATAAAAAAAACTTTTAACTTGAGCATTGAGTTATCTTCAAAATTGTAAATTATTGATACATTGAACTTAACGGACAAAATTCTTTCAGAAATGATGAATGATGAATTTAAAAAATAATAAAAGTGTACTTACCAGTTACTGAATCTATCTTTGTGCATGCGTATAGCTTGATTAGTAAGGGTGGTACAAAAAAGCATTAATAAACATTTAGCTCATATACAAATATTGATATGGCATATATATATATATAATGTCTTACACGTAGTAAGTTAAAG
>JACSZP010021398.1:0-14853 GCA_016161895.1 Pinna nobilis
ACGTTGACATGTGGTATATCTTAATAACAATACTGATTTTCAGACACACGCGTAGTTATCAAACGAGAACAGTCCCACCTTCCTGCATACTTCGCCAGCTAATCGCGTCTTCACGCTGAAGAGTTCTACAAAGGGAAAGTATCTCAAAACCGACGTATTGCGACATATTCTCTCTTTCGAAAATATGTGATACGATGAGTGTTGCGCGCGGTGCAGGAGTTGCTCACCCTTCCGGAGCACACGAACTCACGCGGTACCCCAGTTTTTGGTGGATTTACGTTACGTTACGATTTTTGGATTTATACGTCTTGTTGTGTGGATTGCTTTTTGTGTTCTTGTCTTTTTTTGTTTTGGCCATGTTTTTTTCTGCTTTTCGATTTTAGCATTTTAATTGTTCCAATGATGTCAACAAATTTTATGACAATTTTGCGGCTTATGACCGTTGTTGATATCGCAAATTTTTACATAAACTAAAGTATTTGAAAAATAATATCGAATATTTTTTTCTGTTCAGTTCGGTTTACTCTTTCCGTTATTATTATGATCCGCTTTTACATAGCATTCCGTCCGATTTACTTTTGTACTTTACAATATTAACGAACCGGAAACGGGGAATTGAAAAATAGAAGCACGTGTGCTAACAACTTAACAGATCTTTGGCATTGTAAGTGCTACCATCATCTTGATTCAAATGCCATCAGATGGATAATACAATTTTCTTTGACACTTAAATATACAGGTACAGTGTGCCTAAAGTAGACTTCCCCGAATCTCTGAAAATGCAGGCCTCTCCAACTCCCATAATCAGTAGATCTACTGTAGTGTTTGGACCATTTCATGATTTGAGTGCTTTTGATTCATCCGGTTTTACATTCTGTTTTATTTCAGTCTTATGTTAAACAACCTACCTTTTTTAGCTTTGTAATTGTATAAATACTTTTAGCTCAACAAATGAAATGCTGAAATAAGAGGGGCAGTTGCCAATTTGTGTGTGTTGGAAATGTTAATTGATTGTGATGTTTAACATCCCACTTGAGAAACTTTCACTTACAGTTATGTGGTAGCGTCACTATGTGCCATTGACAGTGGCAAATTTCTTTTGCCTATGCTTAACACTTATGTCTATATAGCAGTGAGGTTTCTCCAACACCTATTGTGACACAGCACCTGACCTTATTGTCTCATCCGAAGGACAGGGACAGCCAACCTTTCATGTAGGGTAGCACAGACTGGAACTATTGATCAGAAGGTGAACACGCTAACAACTTAGTCAAGTTGGCCCCTTGGAATTGTTGATAACCTGTATTTTTTAGCTGATAGTGTATAGGGTGCACCAAACAAGCAAATATGATGCACTTGTAGTTGTATGCTTAAAAATGCAGCCCATGTGGCATGAACTACAGTGGAGTTGGTCTTGCGCATCTATAACAAAGTCAAAGGGGATTGCCTTTTGACTTTGTTATATAGGCATCCTTCATTTTAAGCATCAGTGTTATCTACATGATTAGATAAAAGTAATTCTTTTCGGGGATTTTATTCCTCTTCATTATAGTGTTAAATTTACTTTAAGTTGATTCATTATTGACCAACTCTACTGTATTATATTTTGTCCTCGGTGTGGTATGTATAGGGGACTTTTAGATCAATGTTAGAAGACTAGAATTTAAAAAAAACCACATTGATATGCTTGGTAATTTAGCTTTCATTACTCTTTATTTCCTAACAATTAATTACAAGTACATAAGATTGACAAACTGGATTAAATTAGATAAAGATGACTGACAATGATTTGTTTTATTTACTAACAGTCACATGGGATTAACAAAGCAGTACCTGAGGTATGCACCAGGACAGGTGTTTGGCCTTGTCGGAAGCCAGAAATCCAATATCATTTTCCTGGATGTCAAAGGTGTTCGAGGAAAATACTGTGCTGTGGGAGCTTGTGAAGATGTAATTGTATGGGACCTTCGAACTGGGGATAAGGTAATTAGAAGATTGATATTCTGACATTGTCTCTGTACAAGAGCCTCTTTGGCTGAGTATCTAAATCATCATGCTTTAAACAATGAAATCTCTCATTCCTAGTCAGTGAGAGTTACTTCCTTTTGAGAACCCAGGCTGTCTTTTAAGAAAGTTTGTCTGTTTACTATCGAAGGCCAGTGGACTCTCCCTGGTTTCATTTGTAACTTAATTATTTTTATCCTTTTTGTTGTCATAAATTGGAGATATGTATTCAATAACAGTCAGACCACTTTAAAACGACTGTCATTAATCCAACATTTTCACCTACCGACAAGATTTCGCAGAGAACAAATGTACATAACGTTATTTACCTTCGATATAACGGAATTTACAGCTTCCAACACCGACATAAAAGATTTCAAGTAAACAAGCATTTTTAGTTAATAAATCCTGCGATACAAAGACATATAATTTATCAATGATGATTGCCGATTATTTGTTACAATTGGTTATTGATAGGCCTAAATATTGACGCTGAAACAAAGATTCAATGACTTCGCAGTAACCTGGTGTGCACTCAACTGTTACCAAAAGTGTGGTATGAGACGCTCGACAGATCTCGTCTGACACACCTCTGATATGTTTTCATAGAGCCTGTTGGTTACTTTTGTTTTCAGTCAAAAATTCTTTTCTGGATAGTGACTTGGAATAAAGGGGCTAATTACTGTAAATAATAACTGTTTTAAACTTAACTAGGCCATGGTATGGGTAATAAGCTGCCTAAATGCGATTGTCAAAACATATCGGGTTCGGGATTACTTCAGATACTGGCATGAAGAAAGAATAACCGAGCGGCACCATAATAAGCTAATTAGGTGAAATTGGTCATCCAAGTAAACTTTATTTCATCTACCGACTGCCGATTAAATCGACAATTTCTACCTACCTGTCGTTGTTACTCATGCAGTATTGGTTTGAAGATTAAACACATACAATGTACGGTATATCTTTATCAGAAAATTCAGAATTTTCGGAATGTACTGTTAAACGCCTTCGGATTCAGTGACTTGTTTCTTTATAAGAGCAATTTCGATACAATGACAAAATTACCGAGGGACAAACATGGTCGTTATAAAGAGGGTTCACTTTATTTGAAAATGATGTCTTGTCAGGACTGTCTTTAATTTTGCTTTTATGTATTGCTATTTTGTGTTTTCCATTTAATGTGAAGAACAAGAACATAATGTTGATGGCAGCTGATTTGTGTAATAAGCTTGTCCAAGGACAAAATATCAGACATGCTGATTTCCACAACACTACTTCATGTATGACAGACATAATAGTACTTGATGCCAACAATTTCTTACAACCAGAGGAAAATTTGGTTTTTATGAACCACCGTTGTTATTGCAACTTGTAATATGGGCTTCAAAACTTTGATCAGGATGAGAGAAGTTTGATGACCTTTTGTCCTGTACTGTAAATACAGTCTTACATCCAAAAGTAATTTACAAAAGCTGTAAATATTTATAATATAGATTACCCATATCAAAATGCTTATCCATACAAAATTTGACCTGGTTTTCTTGATGTTTTAAACTGTACCTTTGACGAACTGCTCATTTTTCTATTTTCTACAGTTGATTACATTACATGGAGAAAAACATGCGGTAACACAGATTGCCAAGTCACCAGACAGGAGACACCTGGCTGTTGGCTACAATGATGGAATGGTGCGTGTGTTTGACCTGAGCAGTGGCGAGGTCACCATCAACTTCAGTGGTCACAAGTCCACAGTTAGCGCTCTGCAGTATGACCATCAAGGGGTACGACTGGTCTCTGGATCCAAGGTAATTCAGCGTACATTTCAAGGGAACATGGTGGAAAGCACTAATGGTTCTTTAATATTTCGAGACATCTGTATTGAGAGGCTGCCTCAGTAATCAGACATAAATGCTGTGTATTGTTGTTTAATGTTGTACTTAGGAATCATTTACTTATATGGAGATGTTGCTGAATTCTAGTTGAGGGTTGCAAATTTTGCCAGGTCTCATTACTTGCAGCTATTGAGCAGAAAGGTTTTTTTAACCAGCCAACACCTACTTGGTATTCATTATCTGAAATACAGGAAAAACTAGCCGCTTTTGCCATGTGGATTTAAAACCCAAAACCTGTTGATCTATAGGCAAAATGCTCTACTTTCTTTATGATAGAGGTTTTCTCTCAAAAAGTGGTTTATTCACAAGATTGATATGGTTTTAAAGACTTTTAAGGCATCGATTGCTCAAGACATGTTCAACTTTCTAAATAAAAAAGATGGCATGGTTCAAGAGATCAGCTATTAATTATCTTTGCGGGGTACTTTCTTTAAGAAACAATGAGTTAAGTGAGTTTCTAAGAAAACTTTGTTTGAGAACTCTCATTGAAAGATGACATGTCTGTGAGAGATTGAGTATAAAGTTATATCAATTTTGCCAATTTTATGACACTTTTTACAAAGTCTGGTTCAAAAACCAGCCCACAACTATGGTGGACTTGATAGTGATGAAATGATATTACTGAAATGTAATTTCTTTTGTCTTGATGTATGTTCTGCCTTATATTTCATGAAAAATTTGTAATTTTTTCATATTATGAACATCAAGAAATAAGAATTGGAGTCAGTAATAGTACAATCTTCTAGACATTGATAATGCTGGACTCTTCTTATTTTCCATTATCATGGGCAAAACTAAAATTTGGTATCAATCTTTTGTTTCAGGATACTGATGTCATAGTGTGGGATATTGTAAATGAATCTGGCTTGTACAGACTCAAAGGACATAAAGGTCAAATAACACAGGCCAGCTTCCTACAGAATCGAAATGTCCTTGTGACTAGGTCAGTATCAAATGTGATCAGATCAACACTTTTAAACAGTTTTGTTTCCTCATTTGTTTCATTGAGATTTGGGGAACTGATTTCCTTAGAATCAAACAACAATATTTTGTGGTTGTTGCCAAGATGTGCAGTCTTTCCTTTTGTCTGTTCTTCTTTTTGCTGGTTGTCCTCCAATGATGATTCTTGCAGATTAACTTACAGCCTTTTGTTATCAGATGTACTTTTGGATGAGACATTGAAAACCAAGGTCCCACATCACAGTAGGTGTCGACACGTTAAAGAACCTTCACTGCTCGATGGCCTTAAGTGCAGAGCATAGGCACATTTTCACACATCAGGGGTATATCGTGACGTCTGTATGTGAGTGGAAGTCTCTTGAGGGGGATGTTAAACAACAATACATTCAACTATGTCATCAGATCTGAGAGAGGGAGGTTGGCTACCATAAAAGTGGAATTTTTTGGTAGATAAATACATGTACTAATCTAGGGGTTGAGGATTCCACATCACCACTTTTTCAGTGGAACATTCCAGTATCTACTCTTTTGCTATAATGCTGTTGAGAAAAAGACAAATAAATAGCTCTGAGCTGGTGATTTATCATCATTCAAAGGTTATAATGATCTTCAAAAGTGCTTGGTTCTAATTAGGTGTCTGAGAAAGCTCAAGAACAAGACCAGTTCATGTGTTTGATTGTCTTTTTCATTGCAAGAATAATGCTTAGAATTTTTTAGGTGAACTCCTTTAGCCTTTATTTCAGAAATAGTGTAGCCTACCTTAGTGACCCACTACATTAAAGGACCACCTGCCTTATGTGGGTCAACAGTATTGTTCCTAAAGTGTTTTTTTTCTGTACAAATTACCAGAACTAAGAGACCACCTGTCATTTATGACCTTATTTGCAAGCCCATCCATGGAAACATTTTGTAAAATTTTATTATTATATGGATTTTCAGATAACAGTTAGGTTTAGAATATCAAAACATAAGAAAACAAGGGTTACCACAAGTTTGTGTAGAAACAGCCGCATGTACTAATTGATCTTGAAAGTGACAAACAAACTCAAAACTGAACAAAATGTTTTTCTTCACCAACAATTTACATATGTGGTAGATCTTCTTTAAAAAAAAATCATGATGTGTTGGGGCTACAGAAAATCAGTAGTCTACCACATCAGTCGGTAGGGTCAGTAGGTATGCTGTTATGCCGCTAGCATATGTCCATGGTTACCAGCCGAAATGAGATTTTTGTAAAACTTTGTGAAAGTTGCAAATTTAAGTGGGAATACTGTATACTGTGATGTGTCATATGTTTGCCTCAGGTTTCATTGCTCTTGATGACACTTATTATTTTATCTTTGTATTTCAGCTCCAAAGACACATTTGTTAAATTCTGGGATCTTGACACACAGCATTGCTTCAAAACACTTGTGGGACACAGAAGTGAGGTGAGGTCTGAGTGTTGTAAGAGCATGGTTTCCTGCTGTATCATTTAGTTTGTTTCATTATCTCAGTCATAAGTTGACATTTTGAATTGATATTAGAATTAATGTACATTCATTGAATGTAGATCTGCCATTAGTACATGCAGATTAAGTCTGCATTTTAAAAAAAAAAAATTGGCAGAGTTATGCCCCTTGGACAAGTAAAAGTTTACAGTCACCAAATGTTGTTGCCATCAGTAGTTGCATTCTTGTTACATGGACACATCTAGTTGGTCAGAGATTTGTACTGATAAGAGTATCACAAGCCTTTTATAATCCACTAGATGTCATCTTGGTATTATATATAAAAATCATAATGCTTGAAAATGCAGTGTCCTTTTCGAAAGAAATAGAAAACTTTGTAGGGCACATAAAGAAATGATTCCATTTTGATTCCAGGTGTATGACTTTGTGATAGTAAGAAATGGTCAACGATTGGTCACAGGGTCAGCAGACAGTGAGCTGAGAGTTTGGGATATCGAATATAAAGACAATGAGGTGGGTTAAGATTGACAATTAATTAAAATGAACCAAAATACAGTGGAAACTGTCTAAATCGGACACTGTCCAAACCAGAATCCTGTCCAGATCAGACAAATTTGGTGGAACGTAATTTCCCCCATTACTTTTAGTTACTTAAAACTCCCTTCAAACCGGACACTGGTCATTCCGGACATGATTTTTTTACCACCGTATAGCATTTGTATGCTAATTTTGCCTGAGAAAATCGGACACTTGATAAACTATTTTTCACACTTGAATAATAATTTGACTTTTTTCAGGAATATCATACGTAAATCAAATTTCATGCTATGAACAAAATTAGAAAGAAAGATTATTTAACATAAATTAAAAAAAACGAACTTAAGTTCATCGGCAAAAACAATAAAACATTGTTAGAAAGGGAGGTTACTCTTCCAAACAAAAAAAATATGCTATTTCTGAAAACCGGACACCTATCCAAACTGGAAAAACGTCTGCCCCGGAGACTTTTCGGTATAGACAGTTTCCACTGTAGTTGATTACTGAATTTCAGAATGGTACTGCCAAAGGTGCCATTTTCTGTTAATTACAACTGAGAGTCCAATACTTGTTCATCAGAATAACATTTGCTATAAAGGTAAAAACAACACATAGCGATTGTTTAACAGACAATCAGGTTATTTGACGGAATAAAAACATACAACATACAAACATTCTCATTTTCCATCATTTTTATAGGGCAAATGACTTTGTGGTTTGGCCAAGTAAATTGTTTTCTTCACTTGCCTTTGTCAAGTGATTTAAAAAGATATCTAAACATCTGTTAATAAAACTTGTCCTACTGTTTGCATACATCAGGGAATAGGAGAAAAAGAAGAAGTTGAAGAAGTAAATATTTGTCTTTTGTATGATCAACTTTGAATTTAAAAAAAAATAGAAAAGAAACTTTTAACCAAGAAGTCCAGATGTGTGGTCACAAATTATGAATTTTATAGTTACATGTTTTCGATAGCTCAAAAAATAAATGGAAAGTTGAGGCATGCAGGTGATTTCATTTATTTGTATGTTCAGTTTAACATGCCTTAGCGACCCACTGAATTAGAGGAAAACCTGTCTTATGTGACCTAAATGTATGGTTCCCAAGATAGTTTAAATATAAATCACCTGAATTAAGAGACCACCTGTCATACGTGGCCCTTTTTGCTCCTTCCCTTGGATGGTCTCTTAAAACAGGTTAGACTGTATATAAAATACTGTCTGCATCCACAATAGAAATAGTTAAACAAAATGCTTATATGATTTAGTTTGGCAACAAAATTGCTAGTTACCTGATTAAGTTTGTAAAATTCTGAAAACAAGTTTCCCAAGTAAATATTGTCTGCTCTTCAAAAATGTTTCTTCCATGAATCACATGTTACTTAGTAAGGTTCAAGTTCATTTTAATTCATTGGGGATCTGTACAGGTAAATACACTCAGTACATAACACATCCATAGGTGAAGACGATTATTCATCTTGGAAATTAAAATTGTGATTAATTTTGTCTTATGAAAAGAAAAAGAAATGAATTGGTGCAAGTGTAATCCAGAAATACTAGAATTAATCCAGATGTATACGGGGCGTATCAAAAGCTGTTAGGGTGTAAATATAAATAACACCTGTCTATGTCGTGTTCTCCAGACAGAAGATGAAGATGATGAACCACAGAATAAGAGGTCAAGGACAGAGTTTACTGATGACAAGGATGATGCTGAAGGGGAGGAAGAAGACCTGGTATGACATCATTGTACATATGAATATGTGATGATTCTCTCTCTCTCTCTCTCTCTCTCTCTCTCTTTCTCTCTCTCTCTCTCATACACACTAACTTACACACACACACTCACTCACAAATTCACACACACTCACACAAATTCACACACATTCACACAAATTCACACACACTCACACACAAATTCACACACACTCACACACAACTTAATTATTAACATCTTTTTTATCATTTTATCATGTTTTCTAGGATATACTGAAGTGCACAAAGGTTGGATCAGTAATGAGACAAGGCAAAGATAGAGTGGTATCCATGGCAACAGATCAATCAGGAAGAATTCTAACTTGTCATGTAAGCTTAACTATGGGTGATTCTGTTTTGAGATAGGGTGACATTTTCTAAATCCAAACCTTTTGTGATAGCCTATACCCTAACCCTAGCATAGAAACTGCCACAGGTTACTCTGTATTTGTTACTTTAGACAATGTATTTGTATAATCAGCACTTTTAGATCCATGTTATTTTGGGAGTGAAAATTGGTCCAGTTCAGGATGCAAGTTAATCCCTTTTCTCGCGACTCAAATGTAAATATTCCTATGTCATATCCTCTAGAGTTGTAACAATGTTTAAAATTTGGAATGATGCAAAATAGGCTTTTGGGGCTGTGAGTATGACATGCAAAACCAACTTCAAAAGGGGTGTTAAAGATTTTCATTTATTGGCCTATTTTAATTGCATGAGCATAAAATATTTGTGTATCCTTACTTTCCCAACTGTCAAAAACTTGATATTTTATCCAAATTAATAAGGTTCTGACCCCTAACCCTGGAGAAGTCTGCAAGGTATTAAAACGGGACCATCAAAGAATTATATATTCTGTGTATGGATCTAATCTGGGTAAACGTTTGATTCCTGATTCCATTATTTTTGAAGTAGAATTCTCCCACTATTTGGTAAAAACATTTCTAATGAAGGATTAATGTGACATTTCAGGGAAATGAAAGCTCCTTGGAAATATTCAAGTTGCCATCATCTGAGGAACTTAAAAAGCACCTGCTAAAACGACAAAAGAAACTACGGAAGAAGGCAAGGTGAGTATACATAGAATGTCAAATCTAGTGAAACAGAGTCTGTTTTAAAGAGCATTTGGGACAGAAATGGTGAATGAATACCACAATAAATTACAGTGGAACATCTACCATCTAGGCTGCCATGTAGGTGATGAGGTGTTTATTGACAGATTAGAAACATTGTTGTGTACAGGACAGATCAAGATACCATTTATCTCGCACTGTCCTTGAAAGAAACATTCAAGAGATGCTTTAGACCCAGACATAAAGATCTGAGAGTGAACAGGCTAACAAGGAGTTAGGATGACTCTCCCTCTCATTTAGATATAGCAAAGTAACAAACAGACTGAAATATGATAGTCTGTAATTTAAAGTGGACTCTTAAAGATCATGAAGTGGTCTATTGACAAGATTCCATGTTTTTGATAAAGAAGTGGACTACATCAAATGTGCAACACCATCCAGTAAGTAAGATGTAGAAGATCTTACTTATTAATTGATACTTATAACATTGATATTTTCATCAAACAGAGAAACAGGAAAAGATGGAGAGGAAGCCCAAGCAGAGCTGACCTTGAAGGATGAAATCCAGAAAATCAATGTGGTCAAGCTGTCATCCAAGATAGTGTCATCTGATGTGGTAATGGAAAGTTCAGGCTCTGCCAAGGTAAACATAAACATATCACACTTACCACTTTAAGGTGAAACTGTGAATGCCACAATGGAGCAGTGACTACAAAGGCTGGGTTCAATTCCAGTTTTAACAAACTTAAGTTTTAAAATCGTTTCTTTATTCAAAGATCAGCATTTGAAGTTGTAATTGTTAGTTATTCAGATCTCATGTCACAGTAGATGCTAGCATGTCACTACTCATTGGCCTAGAATATGCCAATATTTGATTGCCTTCAGTGACAATGAAAAAAGGTATCTAGTCACGAGAAAAAAAAAATAACCACAAGCACAGATAACTACTTTTACATTATGTGATGTACATTGTTACATGTGCTTTTGAACTGCATATTAAACAAATGTAAAGTAAACAATAAAAAATCTTTAGAAGCTGTAACTACTTGTTTTTAATGCTTTGGAAAAATGCTATCTCTGTATTTTTCCAATAGGGTTTTTGTAATTTTCACTTTCATCGTGATTAATTATTGCATGTTTATTTTCTGGTAGATCTCAGCCTTGCTCAACAACAACAGTGTACAGAGCTGTAACATAAATTCTGATGAAAAGAATGGTGACACAAGCAACATGAGTAAACTGGTGATGGCAGGACACCGTACGGATGTTCGTACACTCTGCTTCAGCTCTGATAATACGGCCATTTTGTCTGCAAGTGGTGAATCACTCAAAGTGTGGAATAGGTAAGATGGGAAACATGGTAATTATGTTGACCTAGGTCAAGGGTAAAAAACATCAAGATATTTTTTTGTTACCACTTGGAGCCGGTTTTTGGTAACAACAACAAACGTGATGAGCACATGTTAGTTTACATCAAATGACAGCAAGATTGAAGAAGGCAAGGAGAATTTTGATATTCAATATCCACAGACTGATCAGTATAAATTTTGTTTATTTTTGGTCGCCTCTTTAGCTCGATAACATAAATTGTATGATGGACTAATGAAGGTAGCATTGTTGTGTGTATCATTAATTTCATTTTATCCAAACAAATTAATTTCATTTTATCCAAACGACACAATTTTTGTTTTCATTTACTGAAACTGATAAAAAATGGAATTCGCCAAATCTTGAAAGGAATAGAGATAATTTTGAAACAGAAAATCACTGGCCCTACTCTTGAGATAGCCATTACATATCAACAACACCCAAGTTTCGTATGGACAGCATTAGTTGTATTGGCCTGAAATAAAGTCTTGTTACCAACTCCAAACTGCTATTTCCCAACTCTGTTTCAGGGCCAGTATGCAGTGCATCAGGACCGTACCATGTGATTATGCCTTGTGTTCTTTGTTTGCCCCAGGGGACAGGCACATTGTCATAGGAACAAAGGTAAGAGCTGTACTAAAGTCTTTGTACTTTTTGTGTTATTGGATATTTTTGTCTTCACTACATATCTTAATGAACTGACACAGTATTTAGAGCAAGGTGTCCTCAAACTATGCTGTTTATTAGTGCCCTGGTACTATATTGCTGGAAGCCCAATGGTGATCACTAAATTAGTGTATTTATCCATTCATGCCTATGTCCAAATTATATCTACATCATTCATAAATTTGTTATCAGTCATAGTAGAAGGAAACAAATTTGCGGGATTGTTCACTACTTTTGGAAAATGTGATCCGTACTCACGAGACACTGCCCTCCCCATTTTAATCAAGAATTGTTTCTTTTTTGAGGAGAGGTATGGGCATGCTGAGGTTTTGGAATTGTCCTCATAAATTTAGCTTTCACATGATATATCACAGTAATAGGTGAATTTAAACTACAATAAAAATGAGCTTGTCTTGAAATAAGATTAAAAAATAAAACATATATTTTGAGTATTACATAAATGCTATGAATTTTATTTTCAGAGTGGAAAACTACAGATATTCGATGTAGGAAGTGGGTCACTACTAGAGGAAATTCAGGCCCACTCAGGGGCTGTTTGGTCGATAAATATGACACCTGATAAGGTAAGGGACAAAACATGGACATACTCAGGGAGATGGGGAAACTACATAATAAGTTTACCAAGCCTTACACACATTTGTTTTATACAACCATGGAAGGAAAATATCAAACTATCAGAAAAATCTCTGCATTAAAATTGTCAACTGCTTTTTAAGTGGGATTTTGGATGCTGTTTGTGTATTTACTATTACATCCCAGGATTCACCTTTACTAATTTTTTTTAAAGGAAATCTGTTTTTGAATGGCAAATAAATTTACCATGCAATAAAGTCAATAATTTTGTGACCTTTGTACAATCTTGAAATTTTAAGAACTTGAAAACGGATGGAAATATTGACTTGAGGTTGTGTGAAGGAAATCCTGTCTATGTCATGTTCATTCAAAAAGTTCTGTTTGTCCAAGCATTGGCTATTTTTCAGTTATGGACCTCAGTTACAGTGTGTCTTTGATTTGTGAGCTTGTTTAGATAGGTATTCACAGTAAGCCTTTGGCTGAGACATTAATGTAGACAATAGAGTAAATCATGGACTAACCTAAACCAAAGATACAAAATTGATTAGTTTATATGTGACCATTGCTTGTTTGTTGAAATTATAACAGATTTGCAGACTTCTTTTCACCAATAAGAGAATAAACTTAAACAAGTCAATTATGACGTAAATAATTGCACATAAATAATATGGTGAAATTGAATATGATAATATTATAAAGATCTATAATAATATTGACTTTCTATAATAATATTGACGATATATAATTATATTGACGAAAAGAATATGGCGATATTTTCACTTCCTTCATTCCCATGAGTCCCTGTTTTCTGACCCAGATGTTGAGTGTGATGGACACATTGCTCATTGTTCCATTACAATTGAATTCTGGGATATTAACCCAAGTCAAACTAAATGTAAATCTTGTGTAATAATTGCACCAAGGTTTGGGTTGTTGACTTTACAATTTATAATGGTAGTAGAAAACCTATAAACTAGAGTGGAAAGTGTTGTTTTAGATCATAACATCTGCCACATTGATAGAGGTCTTATACAATATCTAGTCAGCACATTGTTTTACTAAAAGTGTCCATTTGTGACAAATCGTCTTTCTGTTCATGGGCTGTTGTGTCTCCATAGTAACTTGCTTGCCTTTAGATTGTGAGGTTATATGTTTAAATCCACTAGGTGGAGGCAGCTGTTCTTTGGATAAGATTGCCAAATCGGAGGTCTCAAGTCACAGCAGTTGTCTATAAGTCAAAGAACCCTCACAGCTCAATAGCTGCAAGTGGTGAGCACAGGCAAAATGTGTAGCCTTTCATCAGCATTGTATGATGTTTGTATATTGGCAAAAGGTTGTTGAATGAGACTTTATACAACAGCACAACGACAACTATCTTGACATCAGTCTCTAATGAAAATTTTCCCTGTTGAAAAAGAAAATCATATGTACTGATCTCCATTATATGACATATTATAAGTACCATTACAATATGCTTGAGTAAGGGTTTTGTATTAGGGAATATCACAATCTTAACCTTGAGACCTGTAGCACATCTTAAGTAAAACTAAAGTTTCTATGTTAAAGTAGATGTGGACACATTGATTAATCCTCAATGGTTAATGGCTGTAAATGTCAAGTATATATGTATAGGTGTAAAATTAATGAGTGTGATTTAAATAATACTACAATTTGCACATAACTTGTGATCAGTAAGGGATAGACCACCATATTTCACTTGTCCTTTCACTGTATTATGATCTTTCATTTAGTTTTAACCTCTTAACCTCTTAACCTCTTGACCTTGAGTCAGACATATGATGAACTTATCTGATTTCTTCTTTCCCGAAAAAAAAAGTTTAGATTAAGAAAAGAAATCAAAGAATCAGATTTAATGGTCTCCAATTCTTTATTTTAATGTCCTTTGTTGCAGATAAACCAGATGTTGAGTATGGTGGAAACATCCATTGTTTCATCATAATTGAATTCTGGGACATAAATCTGAGTCAACAATCTCTAGACATACGATTGTCTTGGTTAATAATACCAAGGTTCAACCAGGCTGTTGACTTACATTTCACAATTGAATTGTTTTGATTTTGGACATATGGACACATATGTTTTACATACCAGGTATATCTTGGTTTTTATTTCTACACCGTCTTCACATAAGATATTATACATGTCCACTTTTATTTTTCTCCATTTTGTAGAGAGGACTGGTGTCTGGCAGTGCTGACAAGCAGGTCAAATTCTGGAACTTTGAACTGGTAGCAGATGAGGCCTACTCATCTACAAGGTATTATGTCAAAATAGGACAAAATTTGATTTGTGAACAGAGTGGTTACTTGTTTAAAGGCCACCAGGGCTCACCCTGAATTCAGAAATAATTTAGCCAAAACTTAAGCCAACTAAGTTGTTTTTAGCCAATCAATGTTTTTATTATCCAGCTAAATGAATATTTTCCAAAATGTGAATGTTTGATTATTTTACAAGACATTACTAGCGACTTATTTCTCATACATTTCGAATCATCAGCCCTTTATTTCTGCATATTCTTTGGTGGACTGCTTA
>JACSZP010021401.1:0-24790 GCA_016161895.1 Pinna nobilis
CACACTATGTGTGTTATATGACCTTGACCTTGTAAATACGACATTGGTTCAAGGTCATCGCACATCGATTGATTATGAACAACATTTGTGTGGAATATTTCTTTCCAAGTTATATAACACGGAAAAGTTGTGGAACTGACAAAAAAAATATATACATCAAATGTGACCTTGACCTTCTAGATGTGACCTTGTTTCAAGGTCATGACTCAGCCTTAAGTCAAGGACCGTATGTGTGTAAAATATTATCTTCATCCAAGGTAACATTGAGAAGTTATGGCCAACACAATGCACAAGGTCTGATAAAGAAACACAATGCAAAACTGTAATTCCTTGACTTTTTTGTAATACACACATATATATATATATATATTTAGGGGAAAAGGTCATAAAGGCCTACATGATTTTATAACTGTTTTGATGTGTTTATTTATCTGAAAAGTAAATTCTGACACAATATGCAATAATTCAAAGGATTTCAAAGTGTTTTCTTCTGTTTTTATGAAAGCATTGTATAGTATATCCATTCAAAATAGTGATAAACGAGTTTTCGAAGAAAAATCACGTGATAATGTAGCCATGTCAACCAAAATTTCATTTTCAACCCTGATTTTGGAAACCTTTAAAAGTTATCTCTCAGAATATATATACATTGTTATTTACAAAAATGACCAGAAAATGCTTAAAAAGTGTATTTACGAAATCAAGTCTTTTTTGTCGAATATGCAGAAAAGTCTTGCCATGTACGGGGTTAAAGAATTTATTTCTGTTGAGACGTTTTCGTGGGCCGTCGAAGGGCAACACATGTTTCCCTATATTCGGAACTAACGACAGAATTACTGTCTCATCTGAAAGAAACAAACATATAATTGCACCTTGTCTTGAATTGCGATAAAAGAACTCCCTATCAGATAAATAACATGCCGACCCTTAAGTCACGGCAGTCCCATGATGAAATAGGACATTTTGTACGGCAATACGAAAACAGAATTGCACGCATCATGCAATGCTTCCCAAAATGATAACGCTTACCCAAGTGACGCATAACCTAAAGTTGTTTACGTGTGCATAGTTCTTTTAAAAATGTAAATACAAATTTAGGTGGAGCAATTCAGAACCAAGATACAATAAGCATAAATATTACAAAGCACCTGATGCTGAGTAATTATCCAAACATTCTTCAGTATATGTACAACACAGTAGACATACTGTATTATGTTCATCCAGATATTTGATCCTTTAGTGTTTTAAAAGACTGTCAAAGAGATGAAATATACAAATACTTCGAATACATTATTCTAAAATGGCAAACGTTTAGGTCAAGGTCAAATGTTAATAACCTAAATTAAAAGTCTAATCATAGAACGTATATATATAAACGTTACATCGTTGTAACTTTAAAGTTTGAGACACTGATAGTTGTTTGAATATTAAGTCTGTAAATTGTAAAATTCACCTCACAGTCATATAAGTCATACAGCTCAAATAGCATGGTTGTAAACCAGGCATCAACGAAATGATTACACTACTTACCCCATACCTTTCCCCTTTTCATCCATATATACAGCTGTCATTGGGGATATATCGATCTGTTGATCTCTTCATTCAAAACAAACAAACTATGCTGTGCAATATAAATGATTCAGGAGTTTACTTGCCTTTGTATCGATCAGTTAAGTTATGAAAAGTTAGCGAACAGTGGTCGATCTCATGATTCATACACGGGATGCGAAATAAGGAGTTGGCAAACAAGTTTCCATGTTTGGCAGTTAAAAGTATTTTATCAATAACGAAAGTTGAAGATTGGAGGGGGTATTATACTGAATATTCGATCGACAGGCGACGTTGTTAAAGCAAAAAGAAACAACACTATAAACAGTTCTCTATACAATTACTTTTAAAACTTAAAATAGCGTATCACGAGCCCATATGAAAACCTCGATTGATATTCGAGCGATCGTATTTGTTTAATTGCTATCAAGATTAAGACATATGTTCGGCAATTTAATTACATTGATCGTGTCTCTCCCTAGTGTTTTGAATGTGTACATTTAAATCTGCTACTACGAGATGATAGGTTTTAATGTTCCACAACTACACTTTCGGTTTGGTATTCTGCGTTCAGAATTATTGATTTCTCCCGTTTAAATTTAAGAATTTAATGTAAATGCACAGTACGACACTCTTCTGTATTGTGGTCAGTACTTGTCAAGCCCTTTAATTCTTAATACTAATCACTTATCTGTATTATGTTCAGTACTGCTAACGCTCCTGTATCATGATCAGTACTTGTCTTTTACTTATGTATTGATCAGTACTAGTTTCTCCTCTGTATAGTGGTTAAGACTAACCACTCACTAGTTTGAAAGTCAGTACTTGTCACTCACCCTATAATGGTCAGTAACGGTCACCAACAAGAAAAATGGTCAATACAGGCCACTCGCTCGTATAATGTTCATTAATCTATAATTGTCAGTGTTGATATTTCACCTACAATGGTTACTAATGGACATTCGCCTTTTGAACGCACAGAACTAGTCACTCGACTGTATGATAGTCAGTACTAGTAACTTGCCTGTAAAATCGTTAGTTGTGCTGACGTAAAGCATTATTTTTCGACTTCTTAACTTTATTAGACAAGAGCGTCAATCAAACCGTATTGTCTATAATTTCAATTGTGAACGTGTATAAATAAGTACATATTTCAACACCTAAATCGATTAAAGACTGCTTATTGTACATAATGCATAAATCCTTTCACTTGTTTTCGAATATCGTGCTCACGCTTACGAAACGTTACAAGGGAACGTTTCAAACAAAATTCACATTATAGATGCAAACTTTGAAATTGTGTGGTAGATTACTGCGGCTAGTGTTAAATTTAATATCCAGGTAAACAAACAATCAAAACTCGGGTCATCCGTGACTTTGACCTTCGAATTTGTCCTTTATAAAGAAAGGCTAGTCTTTTGCACGTGCAAATCAATCGTTCTCATTTCTATCGCTCATTCGACGTAAATTGATACACAGTAAACAAAAAACATTAAATGTTCATAAATTGTGGTAATTAGTGTACATAGCACAATGTCAAGACTCGTAGGCGCTAGCAGAGAGAGGGCATTTGGTATGTTGCAGCTTGGTGTACTTCAAGTAGACGTCGTACGCCGCTCCGGAGTGGCTCGAATAATGATTTCGATATTATGGAAAAAGGTTTAAAACCACGTCATGTAGACCAAGAGTCATCACTCCTAGAAAAGACCAATGGCTCAGATTACGTCATCAACGTAACCGAACTGAAAACCAATTCAACACTTATGTTGGCATTCCTGGTTTATGTCTAGTTAGTCGCCGGACTATTCAACGACGCTTGGCTGTTGCAGGGCTGCGTGTAAGGAGGATGAATCGGAGTCTAATGCTGATATCAAGCCATTGCCGACGTTGTTGCGAATAGACGTGACGTCATGTAAGAGTGCGGATAGCCGATTGGCGGCTTGTTCAGTTTACCGAAGATTCAGTTTTTGTTGCGACGCGTGTTACCTTGGCCAGTTTTTCACCTGATTTGTCGCAGATAGAGCGTCTGCTTTACCAGCTTGATCGACGCATTATGAGGCGATAGCACAAACCGTAACCGTTGGACCAACTACGTTTAGATTTAGTGGATGGATAGCAGAGAATTCCTTTTGCATCGATTAATCGCCTGCTATGGTCTACGCGACGTCGTTGTTTAGCAGTCGTCGATGATCGAGATTCATTCACGAGATAATTATTTAATGAATTTATCATTTTTGTCTAACACCAAACGTAGAAAAATATCAGTCTCAGAGATCGTTTACAAAACATTTACCGACTATTATCTGTAAAGATAGATAATGGAAATAAAATATTGATTGACTATTACCTACATTTATTAAACAAATCAAGGATTTGCCGATTTTTTACAATAAACGTTTCTTTTGACCATGGGTATATATATCTCGTCTTTATTTGCGAATCCGTTTCAATTTCATAAGTATTGCATATTGTCTGGGTATGTTTTTCTTATTGATGGTTTGTTTTTATTACTTACTTATTCACATGTATATGTATCTTAGAGATCAACCAATTAGAGACTCAAACCACTCAGCGCTCACACGCTGCGTCTTTTATTGGAGTCAAGTTTCTCTATTTGTTTAGAGAGCGGCCATTTTAGGGGCCAAAAAGTATAATTTTATTATCACCTCTCCCCCTGAACCGGAAGTCATATAAACCTTAGACTACTACTAATGTATTCGGTATAAGATCTGGTTTGTCTGAATAAAATGTTGACCTGATTTGGCCTCTAAGGATCATTTTAGCGACCATAGTATTTAAATCATATTTAGGCTTTTTGACGGTTTTTACTCTTTCATTTGTGCATATATGTTCCAGCTGAGCTACAAGATCCAGCCTACCATAACAATGCAACTGATATTTCCCAATCAGACGAAGTTCTCCGTTCGGCCAACATTGAAAATCGACCTACGACAAAATTGCACGGCTTCCTTGCAAAATCTACTGGGCGGTCTACGACGAATATTACCTACTACATCTGTTCAAGCAAAGATTACATCAATAAGTGGAGACGACAGGGCCGCTATAGATACCTTTGTGCGTCGAGTTCCCTAAACGGAACTCGGTATTAAGTTCATTATACAGGCGAGCGACCAGTGCACACAATAATAGGGGGTAACCAGTAGAGATGATCAAATTAGCGTATGAACAGTTTTGACTATGACACAGGTGAGTATCACATACTGACCATGTGACAAGTGGACAAAAACTGACAATTGTAGGAGAGATGGCAAATACTGACAATTATTGCAGATTAGTGACTAGTATTGACAATTTTATAGGTGAGAGACCAATACAGGCCATTTATTATGTGAGTGGCTAATAATGATCATTTTATGGATGGGTGAATATTACTGACTATTACACAGGAAAGTGACCAGTTTCGTTTATTATAATGAGTGAAAACCTCTCACATTTAAATAGGTGAATGACCAATAATGACCGTTTTACAGATGAAATCCTTAAACGAATTTGGGAAAAGGCATTGACTTTGTAAACGATTTGGGCACTGGCATCGACACTTAAAACTGGAAGTCAGTTTCGAGTTCCGTTAACAGAACAAGGAACTTGTAATTAGTTCCCAGTTCCAGACTTCAGAACCAACTTCAACCCCAAAATCTGCGGAGCGGCGTACGCCAAATATCTGCCTACCGCAATTACGCATGGGGATACGATTTCGATCGGCCAAGATATACGGGGTAGTCAACACCATCGCTTTACTACAACTTTGCTACGCTTGGCCGAGATATACCGGGCGTCCACATCATCGGCCTATCATAACTATGCAAATAAGTAATACTACATCGGCGGAGATCTCTGAGTGGCTAACACTTAACATCGACCTACGACAAACTTGAACAGGAAGACTACTTTGCTCAGACGAAATATGTGGGGCGAGCGACGCCGAAAATTGACCTACCATATTTTCGCGAGTGAAGTCTATATAGGTCAGCGGTGACATCGGGGATCCCCACTCACGACTTGTTACATCGAGATCCTTTTACGGAACGGGGAACTCAAATCGAGTTCCATCAAGGGTGACAGTTGCACACGCATGTGATTGGTACTGACCACTAGATGAATAACCAATACTAACTTATATACCGCCGAGTCACCAGTTCTGACCATTATGCAGGCGATACACTAATACTCACCATTATGCACAGGAGTAACTAGTGTAGCAAGGTGGGTTGGTACCATAAATTATTAACAACACCTTGATTTGGGTTCGATGGTTTTATTCCCGATCAATATGGAATTGATATATATTGCACTGTAAAACAACAATAACAATAATAAATACAAGTTCTTTCAAAATCAAATGATTCCAAAAATACTTTTTCGACAATATTCTGAATAGAGATTATGTTTTAATATAATTTTCACCAAATTTCATAAATTCATTTTATGAATTCATATCATTTCATTCATTCATTCATTCAAAATTCATTTCATTTAACTTATCAAAATATTGAAATACAATAAATCAGGATTCTAACATACCTAAATATGGTTGAATGCAATTATCCTGGTCTGGTGATAGAATGGATCAATTGCAACCTGACCAAGAACAAAATAAATTATATTTCACACATGCACAAATGTACATATACATACATTGACATTACTTTATAAAATATATTCCATCTAACTGTATCACATAATAACTAAATTTAAAATACAAGTAATTCAATTCAACTTATTACATGATCAGCGAGATTAACCAAAATATTCAAGTGATAACCTTCAAATGAAATAGATTTCTACTGATAAATTCATACTGTATACAATGAACTTAAAGACATACAAAAATGCAATAATACTCACTGTCAAGATGCTTGTACAATATTTATAAAGTTGGGATTTCATTACGATCTCAATCTGTCTACCAAGATGGAAAGCAAATTCAAATATGATCAAGACAAAAGAAAATAAATGGCCAGTAAAATAACAGAATAGGGAAACCAAAAATAAATAACCAATAGGTATAGTTTTTAGATATAATTCCAAACAGAAGAACTG
This sequence comes from Pinna nobilis, assembly GCA_016161895.1. Lineage (NCBI taxonomy): Eukaryota > Metazoa > Mollusca > Bivalvia > Pterioida > Pinnidae > Pinna > Pinna nobilis. The sequence goes on from JACSZP010021401.1 coordinate 6,610, forward strand.
GACAATGGTCAAAATTCAAGGTGAGATAACTCATAAATATAGACAGGTAAAGAGTAAGAGTTATTCCCCTTATTTCAATAATCAATATTAGGTAATAATAATTCAGCACCTGAAAATACAATTATGCAAACTATGCAGAAAACAACAGTTAATATTTCATAGAAATATTACCCTTCTACATACTTCCCCTAGTTTCGAAATGATGTCCTCATCATTTACTATGATAATATAAATACATGTACAATAAATAAATGCTCACATGAACTACAGTTATCTCTTTAGACACAGATTATATATAGAACCCAAAAGTGAATTATGAGTTACCATTCTTATTACAATTAAAAACAAGTTAGATGGAACATTAAAAACACACAATTAAAAACATGTACTGCATCTTGACCTTTTAAGTTGCAAATTTCGTTACAAAATTACAATAAACTGGGATGGGAAATGCTAGCAAGGATAAAAGTTCAATCACTGTTTTCAGTTAAAATTTTCAGTAAAGCTCGGGAAACGTCAGAATTATGTACACCAACAAGTTTCTGTTCTGTAAATAGGTTATTTAAGTAATCTGTTCTTTGTTTCCAATCAGGTTTACATGAATTAATCTGTTGCTGGTTTGTAATGTAATTTCCAGAGGCGATCCATCCCGGTGGTTTCCTTTGCCGTCGTGGTCTTAAGACGTATATTATAGTAGTAGTATCTATGGTACTCTACCATTACCTTTTCCAGGGGATTCCATCTCTATGCTATCATTTCCAATGGTAGGCTGAGTGGTGTTTCCTGGTATTGTACTTTCTTCTTCTTCTTCTTCTCCTTCTTCTTATTCGTCTTCTTCATCACTTACAGTAGGAGGATCTAAATCTTCATCTTTACTACACCTGGTACTCTGGTCAGCTTCAATCAAAGGTTCAGGTGTATCAGTTGGTACTGCCATGGCATTTTCTTGTTCAGTAGCTGTAGCTGGAGTGGGCGTGGATTCAGCTGCACAATCACTGTGGTCTACAATGCTCACTGTTTCCCTCACTTGCAGCTTTTCTACACTATCGTCATCATCATCATCATCATCATCATCATGTTCTGATTCCTCTCTACTTTCACATGTAGTGTCATCTTCCGTGTTAGGAGTCTTTCTCCTACTCCGGGTGACAATGGTCTTTCTAGTCTTTGGGACTGGCTTTGGTCTTAGTTCCTCTATATTATCCAGGTGGTTAATCGGGAGTAGAACGTTTCGGTGAAGTGTTCTTATCCGCTGATCTATGTTGTTCCTGACTTTGTATACTGGGATACTCGGATGAGGCTGACTTTCCACTGTATAAGGCTCATCTTCCCATCGATCTGAGATCTTATGCTTCCCATCAAATGCTAAGATCTTTACCAGCACTGTATCTCCGGGCTTTATAACTGCTCCTCTGGCTTTCAGGTCATAATTCTTCTTTTGGCGTCCTTGTTGTTTCAAAGTATAGTCTTTCGCCAGTTGATAAGACTTCTCCAGCCTGGACTTCAAGTCTCGAGTATAGTCGTTGAAGTTATCAGTAGAATCTGTTGGATCACATTTGGGAAAAACCAAATCTATGGGCAGTCGAGGCTCTCGGCCAAACATCAGGTAGAATGGTGAATAGTTGGTCGTAACATGCTTCATCGAGTTGTAGGCGTGAACCAGAGATGCAATATGGGATTTCCAATCTGTCTTCTGATGTTTCTCAATTGTTCCTAGGATCTGTAGTAATGTGCGGTTAAACCTTTCACAAACACCATTTCCCATAGGGTGATAAGGCGTCGTCCTTGACTTTTCTATGTTCATCAGACTGCAAATCTCCTTGATGAGCGTTGATTCGAACTGAGCTCCTTGGTCGCTGTGGATCTTTGCAGGTATGCCGTAATGTATAATGAAATTGTTGAGTAAGGCATCTGCGGTGGTCTTAGCAGTCTGGTTCTTTGTAGGTATCGCCTGTGCGTACTTGGTGAAATGATCCGTTATGACTAGGATGTTTTGATACCCTCCTTTAGACGTCTCTAGGGTGAGGTAATCTATGCACACTAACTCTAACGGCTGGGTTGTCTGCACGCTTATGTAAGCTCTGTCACTGGTAGGTGTCCTTCTCAGTAGGTATCTCTTACAGTTGCTGATGAAACTGTCGACATCGTTAGTCATGCCATGCCAATAGAAGCGGTCTTGAAGTTGTTTAACAGTTCTATCCCTTCCCGGATGGCCCATGTCTGTATGTAGGTATCTTAATACCATACTGACGCAGGCGTGTGGCAATACTATCTGGTAAGTGTCTTGCTCATGAATGAGTGCCTTCCGGTATAAAATATCATCAATCAACACCATTCTATCAAAGTTCCTTAGCAGTGCTAAATGTCTTGCTGGTTGATGTAAAGGTAAATGTCTCCTTTCTGGTTTGATCCATGTTCAACATATGAAATCCAAAATCTTAAAACAGGATCTCCTCTCTGTTCTCGTAAAATGTCAATTTCTGGAACATCAGATAATGAAGGTAAGTCTGGAGTCGCGTCAGATTTACAAGCAAGGGTTTCAACAAGTGGCGGTGAGTGAACTGCAGTGTTACAAATAGTCTTGATGGAGTCACAGTTGATAATACGTGGCTCAGTTTGCGGCATACGTGAAAGTTCATCTGCATCAGCATTATGAGATCCAAGTCTGTATCTGATTTCAAAATTATAGTTAGCTAGAGCTGCAATCCATCTCTGACTAGTGGCGTCAAGTTTCGCAGAGGTAAGAACATAAGTCAGAGGGTTGTTGTCTGTGACTGCAGTGAAGCGACATCCGTACAGGTAATCGTGGAATTTCTCACAAACAGACCATTTCAGTGCCAAAAAATCAAGTTTCTGGGCCGGATACTTCTCCTCGCTTTTGGTAAGACTGCAACTGGCATAAGCTATAAATCGCTTGGCATCCCCTTGTTGTTGGTACAGAACTGCTCCTAGACTTGAACCAGACGCGTCTGTATGTAACTCGAACGGCAAGTTGTAGTCGGCATATCCTAGGATAGGGTACGATGTTAGTTTAGCCTTTAAGGTATCGAATGCCTGCTGTTGTTCGGCTCCCCTTATCCATCCCTTTGGTGGCGTTGGTTTTCGCTTACTAATGCGCTTCTTCACATCGGGGATGAGGCTATTTAGAGGTAATTCGATCTTGGAAAATCCCTCAATGAATCTTCGATGATAACCTACGAATCCTAGGAATCGACGTACAGCATCTGGATTCTGTCGTGTGGGCCATTCCATGACTTTTTTCACCTTGTCTGTTCACCTTGTCACCCTGTGTTTGAAAAACTAACATTTCTTTGGTGCCAGCTTGAGGTTTACTTTTCTCAGATGTTGAAAAACAGCTTCTAGTCGTTCCATATGTTCATCAAACGTCTTGGAGATAACTATCAAATCATCAAAGTAAATAAAACATATTTTGAGACGGAGATCCTCAAAACACTGTTCCATAAGGCGTTGGTATGTTGCAGGTGCGTTAACCAGTCCAAAGGGCATACGGTTATATTCATAGAAACCCAATGGTCCCACAGTGAAAGCGGTTCTTTCTTTATGTCTCTCGTCTATCTCGACCTGGTGGTATCCACTCTTCATATCGATTATCGTGAAATATATGTTGCCACCAAGCGCATCTAGGATATCTTCTGTCCGTGGTAGAGCGTATGAATCGTTCTTGGTTATGTTGTTGAGTTGTCGGTAATCAACACACATCCGTAGTTCTCCACTCTTTTTTCGGCATAACACTACATTGCTGGACCAGGGCGACTTTGACTTTCTGATGATACCAGCATCCAAAAGTTGCATTAAGTGTTGTCTAACTTCATCAAACATGGCTGGTGGAATTCGTCTTGTTCGCTGCATGTAGGGTTTCTCATCTGTTAGCTCAATCTGATGCTTTACCACGCCGGTGTGTCCTATATCGGTGTCTGATGTAGAGAAGACATCTTGGTATTCACGTAACAGGTACGTAGGTACCAAGGGATTTCTAATGCAGAGGCCTGTAGAAATCGCTCACCCCTGATAGTCTGTAGGTTCTCCATGTACTGTTGCAGTATGTTGGTTCCCAGTAAAACAGGTACTTTGCTGTTATAGTTACTTTCTGGAACAACCAATAATAGACAGGTAATGGGATATGTGTTGGTGGTTCCCGGTGCCCTAAGGCTCACCTTAATGTAACAACTATAGGAGAGAAGTTGTCCATCTGCACACCCTATCTGCAGTATTGTCTGTAGTGAAGGGATCTCCTTGTCTGGTAGATTATCTCGACACAACTTCTCATTCACGGTGCTGATGGTTGAACCCGTATCAAGTAAGACTGGTACTTGGATTCCTTCTATCGAAATCTGGGTGGTGATTTCATCGCCAACAAGCTCTAATGTCTTCCATTTGGGGCGTTGTCGGTGCAGGCCTGTCGTCTGCCCCGTTGCGATGGCCTGTTGACGTTTAACGCCATGCGGCTCTGATCCAGGATAACCCTACATCCTTTCTTCACATGTCCGGGTTGATGGCATCTAAAACATATCGGCTCACCATCTTCTGTAAAGGCTGGTCCTGTAGGTGAGAAATCATCTGCCGGTTTACGATGTTGTTGTCGTTGTTGGTGTGGCTGACCATTATACCATCTGCTGTCACTATGCTGTCTGTAGTTGCCTCTGTAACCATCATTCTGTTGTCTCGTTGGTCTGTATTCATGACTGGGTCTTGACTTCTCAAGTTGGTTCAACTTTGTAGTGAGCTGATGTACCATGCCCTTCAGCTCCTGGAGGTCATCATGATGGCTGGTCGACCCGGGGAACTACTATGGCTGACTTACACTGCACTTTCTCTGTCTCGTGTTCCTTTTCTATCAGTCTAATTTATCGCCTTAGTATGTCGAAGTCCTGGATAGTGTCATACTTATAGGACGTAATATCTCGGAGCCACTGAAATACCTACTCTTCAGCTTCGTATTCTGGTCCTGTGGTGGTGCAACACCCATGTTGACAGCTTTCCAGTAGATCTCCTGGAGGCGGATACTCCATGCCATGCTGTCTTCTCCGGTATTCTGCTTGGCACTGTAGAACATCTGCATCAGAGTTTCTTCTCGTTCCAGGCTGCTGAATATACTAGTCAAGGCATCTAACAGTTGTGCCTGGATTTCATCGGGTCCACAGTGCATGGCTACCTGAGCAGAATTCCTTTTCAAGGATCTTCTTATGGCCTGGCTTACAGCAGTGTCACTATAAATGTCCCGCTTAAGACATGCCACCTCGTACTTCCACTGGTCAAATGGAATGTTTGACTTACTCCCATCTCCAAAGAAGTAGGAAAGCTTTGGTATATATTGGCTTGTGATGACATCTGTTGTTGTGGGATGTCTGTGTACAGATTCCTGCTTAATGCTGGGTGGACAAATATGTTCGGATGGAGCTAAATCTGACTCTTTTCCATGGACATGCTGAATCATCCAGCTTTCAAAGTCTGCAGTAGAACCCATCTTTGGTTTGACTTTCAGTTGCTTAAATATCTCAGCAATATGCTGGAGTTCCTCTAACTCTTCGGGTGATGGAGGTGCTTTTGCCATTATGATAGTATAATGTACATGTATATAACAATACCAAGTCTGATGTAGGTAATATGACTATATCAATACTTTTGTGAACTTTCAAGTTTGAATCAAAATAAATGTATAAATTCTTTCTAAATTTCAGTATCAAGTATTAGCATATACTGTAGGCATTGACTAGTATCAATAAATGTCTATTACTAAAAGTGGAGTAAAGGTTTCAAAGTGTATGGATTAACTAAGCAGGTTCAACCAATGTCTAATATAAACACAAACAGCAAAGGTCACAGACTAGAACATTTCAACTAAGATATGACCTTAACCTTGCTCTTGAATGTAAACATCAAATTGTCACAAGTGCATGTGTACTAATTGCTGCAGGTATGCACTATATTGCAGTAATAAGTTAGCATCACCTATACTTTCAAACATGCATTGACAATCATCAACTTCAAAAGTTTCAGGTAAGTATATGTAGTGACCAATAAGTATATTTACAACTGATGACTAAGGAATTCTAAGTTCTTTGAATGGCAAAATTTCAAAAAAAATATTTCAACTTTTGCAATTATGAACTCAAAATATGACTGTTATACACACAAGTAATATTCTGGTAAGTATTAAACATGTTTCGAAGGTTTGAGTAAGTTTCAAAAAATGAAAATATGTTGCAACATACAACTTAAAGCTGACATATGAAGTTAAGAAGCTTTTGAAATTTGAATAAAAAAAATATCCAATCCAGGGTCAAAATTATATTTTGACATACCCNNTTCTTTTCCCTAGACAGCAGACATATTTGTATTTGTTTCATCGAAATGCAAGTCCCACAGCAGCTATATTTTGGCCAGGAATGAATGCTCAAATTGTTGAAATGGTGAATGCGTGTGCAACGTATATTAAACATCACCCGAGACAAGCGTCAGAACCACTGAATCCTCATCCTATATCCAACTATCCATGGGAGAAAATATAAGTTGATTTGTGTGTATACAACGGTGTGAATCATTTAGTCATGTGCGACTATTATTCAAATTATCCAGAAGTGGGTCGATTACATAGTGTTTCAGGTCAAGGAATACCGAAAATTGTGTATAGTGATAACGGTCCGCAATTCGCATCAAGAGAATTCCGAGATTTTGCAAGATCATATGATTTTGAACACCAAACATCGAGTCCGTTATATCCGAAGTCAAATGGGTTTGTGGAAAAAGCAGTAGGTATTGTGAAAAACCTTCTAAAGAAATCAACCGATGATGGAACAGATTTCAACATGAGTTTGCTTATATACCGTTCACCCCCTAATGTGATGGGAAATCACCAGCGGAAATATTCAACAATGGTCGAATATTGCGTTCAAACTTGCCGATTTCTGACACGTGTCTGGAAAACAAATCTACAGCATTGTTCAAACAAGTGAAAATGCAGAAAAAACTGAAACAAAAGTTATATTATGACCGTAATGTGAAAGAGTTGTCTACCTTGCAACCAGGGCAGACAGTACGTCTTCCTGATTCAAACGATAAACATTGAGATAATCGTGGTATAATGATGGAGCAGGTAGCTCCAAGGTCATGCTTCATACAAACTGAAAATGGACATTTATTTCGTAGGAAGCGCAAATACATTTTGCAATTTAATGAGCAATTTGTACCATTTGATCAGAACATGTATAATCATGACAGTGATAACACATGTAGGATTAGTAATGTTCAAGCATCAGGTCAAGTTCAAATCAATCACTCATATGATTTACACTCAGATGAACATGAAAGAATTGTAGGTTATCCAACCAACAATGTTCATATGCCGAATATATCTGAAACTACTAGGTCAGGTAGACCAATTGTAAAACCAAAGAGGTTGATTGAAGAGATCTGAAATTAATGACATTCATTGAAATGATGTCAAGAAGTTATTTCTTTAATTTGTCTACATTTATTTGGAAATGTATATGTGTGAACAAGTAGTCACAGATGTTTGATTTATAGCAATTTGATTACAGGCAGATACAGTGTTGTAGATGTACTTGATACAATTACCTAAGACTGAACATAAAATTTGATATTTTAATATATATGTTATAGAATAACATAAATATATTTGATTAGTGACATTATACATCAGTGAACAGTTAAAGACAGTCACAGTGAACATGAAGTGAAAATTGTTTATGTACATCAATATCTGATTGTTACTTTCAAAAATGGGAAGATGTGACATTTGTATATTTTGACACGACCCCTAACTTGTGTATCTACAATTATCAATGACGTAATCCACGCAATAAATTATTATTACAGCCATCTTGGTAGTTGTTGGCTGCTTCACAGGACCATGTACTCAGAAGGCACATTAGCAGGCAAAAGCCTGTAAAACAAAATATGACAACCAGCACTAACCATTTTACAGGTGAGTATCAAGTATTAATCATCACGCAGGCAAATTCCAATCCTGACAATTATACAGACAATTGACCAGAACTTATGGTTGTAATATTTGGTGACTAGTACTGACCATTTGTATAGGTGGATGGCCAGTACAAACAATTATGCTATTGAGTGACCTATACTGAAAATACACAGATTAGTGTTTAGTAGTAACCATTATATAGATGAGTGACCAGTACTGACTATCAAACATGCAAATAACCAGTATTGACCATTATGAGGGTATGACATTTTCTGACCATTGGTATAGATGAGTGACAAGTACTGACAATTGTAAAGATAAGTAACTGGTACGTAGCACTGATAAGTTTTCAGTAGAATGATCAGAAATGACCATTATACAGACGAGTGACTCTCCTGACAATTTTTGGTGGAACAAGTGCTGACCAATTTTGTATAGGGGAGTGACCAGTATTGACCATTATACAAACGGTTGACCAGTTCTGACCATTAACGGGGTGACAGATATTGACCAGTTGTATTGTTATGTGACAAATACTGACCATCATACTGGTGAATGACAAATACTGACTATTATACAGACGATTAACTTAAACGGAACTGGTACCGAATTCATATTTCCCTAGCTCATCATCTGATAATGTGCATAACAGTCGGGATACATGATCTTAGAATCACTAGTTACCAACCAACTATGCTAATAATCCGTGTTTTTGCTATTAAAGAACACACACACACACACATACACTTATATATATATCATCACGTCACTACAAAATAAAGTTCATCAGTGTTTATCAACTATGTCATCGATTCTCAAGTATAATTATTGTCGATAGAATTTACATAAAAATAAAGAACTAAGTTTTGGGCTTGTTTGAATATTCTTTTCTTTCTTTTTTTTTGGGGGGGGGGGCGTTTTTATAAATTTGTGTTTTGTGTTTTAGTACCACAGATGTCTTCAATTGTTAGGTAGGCACTCACTACTACCCTTTGTGGCTATCGTACAAATCTTTTTCTTCACCTGTCTGTCAGTAGATACATAATGGTTCTGTCCGGGTGGATGATACAAAGAAAGGGGGCATGTTGTTTATTACATAACTGACTAGTATGACAGGGATCGTTGATCTAAAAACTTTTGTTATATATTCTAATAAGTCAGGATTAATCGCGTCATAAGTATTATTTACCGACCATCCACCTCAAATAGAATCTCATTGAGACAAGAACGTTTATGAGAGGGTATCTTATACCTCCTTGATTATGACGAAAATTATATATTGTAGAACAAACAGTCGGAATGTCTTCATTTCAAATACATATATTTGCCTGGTCAACAAGGATTTTACCATAAACAAGCATCAGTTACATAATCATTTTACGGTATCTCAACTTCGCTTGACTGAATAAATGCATGTATAATTTCAGAAAGAATAAACTACGTCATCGGTAAATGCAGGATTCAAAATAATCATAATTCGATACGACATATCATGCGCGGAACTACAGGGGGTTGAGGGTTCAGGAACACCCCCCCCCCCCCTCGCACACACATACATTTGCAAAATATATCAATATTGGTCAATTATAGTTAGATTATGATTTCAACAGGATCAATTTTCCCTTTTTCACATGTTCCTGGTTCAATCCGGGAGGGTTCTTTAACGTGCCAACACCAACTGTCACACGGGACCTCGGTTTTTACTGTCTCATCCGAAAGACAGGGACGGCCAACCGCAGAGTGGCGCTGCGGGAATCGAACCCCGGACCCCTCTGCTCGAAGTCGAACACGCTAACCACTCGGCAACGGAGACCCCTATGAATATTTGAAATGTAGTTTACAAATGTTGGCCATGCTCACCACCTGTTGCCATTAAGCAGTTAAGTATATTAAAGCAGATACACCTACTATATTACTTCCCCTTTACCAGCGAAACTCGAACTGTTGGTCCCTTGGTGCTGTCGAATTAACAAATGTACTATCGACGCTGGGTCTCAGTAACAACAAACGGTAAATTTTAGTCTTAGCCAGTAAGGTGACTAATACTAAACATTGTTAAAGTGAATGACAAACATTGGCCAATTTACAGGTAAGTGCCCAGTACTGACCATTACCGGTAATGGCAAGTGTTAACCATTTGTAAAAGTTGAGTTATACAAGTAAGTGACTAGCACGGAACATTATATAGTTGGTTAACTAGTACTGACCATCATGCAGGTGAATGACCAGGGTTTGCCATTAAAGGGGTGACACGTACAGATATGTTGTATAAGTGAGTGACCAGTATTGACCATGATACTGGTAAGGGAGTAGATCTTACCATTAAATAAAGCAAAATTAGTACCTATGGAGTTCATAAACAATGTTTTATGCGCATTGGATTTTTTCCCTTGCCAATACAGACTTCTCAATTCAGTTCGACATCCCATTTGATGAATGTCAAAGAAACACAAAAAGTAATAATGTTGCAGTAATGTCTAAGAGCCTGTGAAAGAAGGGTTGGTGGGAGGGAATTTTCATCATACTTTAAATTCATTATTTCTATTCAACGTTCAACAGATATTAAATATGATAACAAGCAGGTCATGTTATACTTGGTTGGAGAAGAAATAAGCTAAGCATTGGGCTTAACGTTTCTGACAACAATGAATCTTCAATAACTATGATTAAGAGACCTAAATCATAAAAAATATAACCTGCTGTAGCGATCATCTGTATATAAAGACCACCCGGTAAGAAAATCCACATTTGTTTTCCCTAATAGTATCGCTCGTGTTTAAATCAACATCTACATAAAGACCTCTTCACTATAAAAACGGTTATCTTTTGTCCCTTCAGAGGTCTTTTTATACAAGTTTCGCTATACTTTCTTAACATTACTGTTTGTTGCCGTTACCGACAATGAACTGTCAGTCTGTGTTAATATTCGTTAATTTTATGAGATCGAAAATGACCAGTTAGAATTTCTGAGTGATAAACTAGGAGAGGTGCGAACATTTATTTTATGCATGTACATCGCAGCAGACAATTTTAACTACTCGAACGTTTGTCAAAATTGCATGACCTAGAGGAACTTAACCTCGTTATTATGTATCGTTTCTTGAAGAAAACAAATAATAAAAATTTCTGTTACGTAGCTGTTGTTTCTGCTTTGATGCTTAAAACTAATTTGCATTTAGTCAGTAATCGAGGATGCCCATAAAGCAATTTTTGACCCATATCATACCATCATCCATTGCAATTTATGTATTTGTTCTTGTGACCCCATTCAAACATCCGCTATCTTTGTTTATTACCTTAGTTTGTTGCAAGGTCAAGGTCGAACTGGTGAGTTTTCACAAATCGGGGAAAAACGCTCTAAGGACCCATTCACCAAATCGATACCATATAACTAATTTGGAAATTGGATACGTGAAACAATCAATGCAATTTGAAATATCAATTTATTCAAACAATATCTGATACTTTTCAGCATTTTTAATAAGTCTATTAAATGCCGTAGCAGAAATAACAAGAAAAATACATGCTGTATCTAAAGAAGATAATTTGCCAACGACATTCATTCTTAAATCCCCTCTGTAAAGCAATCGGATTCAGTTTCTCGTTTGTCTGCATTTGTGGGCTGAATGTCATCATTATCTGTGTCGGGGCCATCAGAGCTGACATATGTCTCAACCGGAATGTCCTCTTTTTCAATTACAGCAATTACTTCTAAATAACCACAATCTGCATTACTTTGAGAATCAGAGGAGCCCCTTCCGGAAATTTCCTCATAGACATTACACGGACTAGAGTTGCCGTTTTCAATGTCTATAATTTCCAAGTATACATTCGAATACATTGCCTCCTGTTCACTTGAATCTGTCACATCTACTATGGCATGTAATGAAGCTTCCTCTATCACGGGTTCTGCATATATAAAAAATGATAACTATCGTAAGTATTCATCTACACGTAATTTCATTAACTTCAATATATATGATTTATCAAGAGATCATTTTTGTATTCAAAGTAATGTTTATTGATTTAAAAATGTTAAAGTCATATCATAAAGGTTCCTAATTTATACGAATATGCCCTGAGAAATGTAAAGTTTAAATAATTCTTTATTTTCAACACTATAAATCATAATAGGGAGATATTATGGTGAAAACAGCGGTCGAGACTCTGTGTTATTGCACTAATCTTTAGACCGGGAAGTTAGCAATTGGAAGTTTATTGGAGAAGGTTTCTGAAATACAGATACATTTTGAGGCTATTTAAAGAAACTCAGGTGACCAACTGCAGTCCCTTCCCGTCCGATGTGTGAAATGTTTTATCATTGTTTATTTCTTCTAAAAAATCAGTGAGCAACTTTGAACTCAATTTGCCAGAGATGAACATTGGTTGATTTGGGATTCATGTTTGTTTTAACAATTCCGTTACTTTAAAAAAGTGGCCCTTCCCTAGGATCAAAACGGTCCTAAAATTACTTTGTCCTAGGATCAAATGTATTTTTTTCCAAATTGTGTAGTTTTATTTCATCTCAGATATAACACGCCCACATGCCAAGTATTTTTTCAGTTCACCTGAGTTCATTCGAACTTGTCGGGGATGACTTGAAAAATATTTTCCCCTTAGAGTAAACGGTCAAATGAACTTGTTCATAGATGAGTTTATACTTCGTTGGGGGGTATATATTCATGTTTGTTCTAGGAAGAAGCTTGGGTCATTTTTATTCCACTCTGAGATTAAACATTTTACACAGGGTAACTATGGTTTTTATCACATTTTAGCTTCTTTTCGTCTCGAGAAACAATGGGCTTATGATAACCAAATTTCCAACGATGGAGGGTAATTGGGGATCAACTTTTTTAAAACCATCGCCTGCGTTCTAACCTAGGACCAGAATGTTCATATTTTGTAATTTTCAACAATTTTCTTCCCTAAAAGTACAGGGCAAAAATAACTGATTTATTGAATTAAGCATCCTTTTGGGATGTATATTTCAGTAGAGAAAGTTCATGAGTTATTTTGGTTCCGTCCTCGGTTTAAACATTTAACTTCGGATCGTTTGGGCAAATATATCCCTATAATATAATTGACAATAAAGTTTGTTCAAACTATCCCCATTCGCCATAGGATAAAAAAATCGACAATTTGCAATTTTCTCTAAAACTCTAATACAGAATGCACTGATATATACTATATTGTATCCTCTGATGGCCGGGATTCAAGTTTGTGATAGAGAAAGTCCTTTGTTAATTTTTGACCGAGCCCAAGGTTTAAACATTTACGTTAATATTAAATTTGGTTTCGCGCTTTACGCATTTTCCCGGGATCTAGCTGGCAAATTGCTAGCAATGAACATGATAAGGCCTGTATTATTGTGATATTTTCAGAAACCATTTGGGGCATTTCTCACCCCTTATGATATAATTCTTAATTTTTTTTCTAAGAAAGATGAAATCCTTACTCTTAAACCGCAAATTTAAAAACTCATAATAACAAAATATACGATAAAATGTGTTAAAATATAATACTAATTCGGGGCCTTTCCTAACTTTTAATTTTTTGTTCAAAATCAAAGAAAAAAAAATGTTCCAAAGATCACAAAAACGGGTGAGACTTTTAACCAAATTTGTTCTTACTGATCATGATAAGCAATGTTGAATGTTAATAGGGGTTCCCCAAGGGCTGGACCGGGTATTTTTTCTGTTAATCATACAGCCAAATGAATGATAATACTTTGATGCGCTCTTTGGTCAAATTCAATGTTTCATAACCCTCTATGGATCTGTACTCATTTCATTCTGAAGTAGACTCCGTTGGCCTCTTGTTATAATCCGAGGTCACGTTGGAGGGAAGGTATTTGTACTTTCAATATCACTTTTAGCTCAATGGTTCTAGGACCTTTTAATAGGCGTCAATTATTCCGAAGTAAGACTTTATACATCACAGGAATGACAACATACTGTGGAAATTCAAATTTAAAAGATGAATAAAAAAAAAAGAAATAGTATTACCTCTAATAGCTATTCCCCGTTCGTTGGTATTGAAGCCAAGCCTGAAGATGATAAAGTAAATATCAATACTTAAACAAGAATTGTAATGTAAATCATATGATGGGAATAGGCATGTATGTTGTCTTGCCCGAGCTGTCACAGTATCAGTTATCCTATCATTGTCATGATTTGTTTTCTTTTCTATCAACGGAACAGTTTTGCTTAGTGTCTTGTAATAGCTGCAGACAGAAAAGTAAAACTACTCAAAAGTAAACAAAAAAAATTGTAACGATTGAATCAAGTAAAAAATGCGATAAATTGCAATTCAATTCAACATTATCTTCATATGTCGATTGTATTTCCTTTGTTTGGGAAAGTATTGAAGAACAAGATATTTGTGAAATACTTGTGGTTCCAGTATATAAATTTGATGATGTGGCGGATTCATTATCCGTTCCTAAATATTGATTAAGTGTTATCATTCATCTACCTGATAGCAATACACTTTCAGATAAGTCAATACCTTTTTAGGACAAGAGTACCGAATATGCTCATGAGCGATACGACCGCAAGTCCACCACCAACATATCTAAGGTAGACTTGGTAATTTGCACGGGCGACGAGTATCTCCTCAATGTTTCCGGTTTTAACAGTTATTCCTGGATTGTGTTCGGTAGAATGTTCAGGAATCAATTTACTGCTTGTCACATTGAACTCATTAAATACTTCAAGTGATCTATAATCTGGTGTCTCGAACGTCGTGTTGCGCATAAGGTCTGAAAGAAAGAAATATGATGGTCTTTATTTCAACACAGGATATATACAGGTCACAAAAGAATGCCTTCTATTCATCAAACTTAGTGACATATTAGAGTTGTTATGCCGTAATAAATTAAATGTATATACAGAGAAAATAGCTCGAATACTTAATGATATATTTGAGAAAATGTTATCTTAGATGCCATAGTCACTAAATGATATTTCCCATCAAAAGACGTTTTTGATTCTCACTAAATGGAGCTTAGTTGTTTGACGCAGTTGAATTGGTTGTCCATGCTTATGTGCTAAAACAGATTTTTGTGTTACTTATAATTGATTAGCCCCTGTTCACGTGTTAAAAACGTGTGCTCCTTAACAATGATTTGAAAGCAACGGTTGGGATACTACGACAGAAGTTACCTCTTGAAATTTGAATACATCCTATACTTGTATTACATAGCTGTTCCTTCGTACAATTGCACTGCTTAAGACAATCTTCACCGTAAAAATTTTCTGGGCATTTCGTTGAGCAGTTTTTACCTTGACTTCCGCTGGGACATTCTGAAAAAAAGATAAATATCTACCCTTTTGAATGATTGTGATAGAAAAAAAGACATTTATCAAAAGTCCGTGCTAATTTAGCAACGTTGGAAGCGAAACATCAAATGCATAATATAAAAAGATAAAATCTGACTGCAGCTGTTCCATGCCATAACCCTAATATCAAGGAAATAGGAAAAAGGAATTAATATTAAATAGTATTGACATATTCTGATCGCTTGATATGTTAATGTCCTACCATAATGTGCATAATTATCGAGAGAAAAACAATGTATACGTTTTGTAAAGGAAAATAAGAAAACTCACTTGCACAGAGTCCATTTTCAGTCCTTCGGTGATTTGTTGGACACTCATTGTTCCTAAAAAAGAAAAGAAAAAACATATAGATGTATTGTGTCTATAAGATATAATGAATATCTACACATTTACACCAAGTGAATATACATCCTCTTTACTTCCAAAGGGGAAGAAACATATCCGAAAGAGGAAAACGTCAGACAAACCTTGATCCCTATACATAGCTATAACAAAAAAAAAAAAAAAAAAAAAAAAAAAAACATGGGCAAGAGTAAATCAATCAGGTGCATAAATGTCCTTAAAAGTATCAAACAATCATTCGAAAAGTTCCTCTTCTGAAATTCAACTTCAAATTCGTCATGGTTGTATCGTTATAGCACTGTTGGGGGATTTCCAGACAAACCATGTATCTATACACACACAGTGGGACGATTGGGAAAAACGGACAGGGGAAAACGTTTCCTCCGAATTGCGACAAATTGTTACGGAGGGGGGGGGGGCGAAAAATATGTCATAAAAGATAAAACTAAATAGTGAGGATTATAAGGATTACAACATTTTTTAACTTGCATTTATCTTTGAACATTCGCGTATCAAACACTAATGACGATTCGAAATATGTTCAATTTCAGACAAGCAAAATTGATCATGCTTTCTTTGGAGTGGTGTGTGACGTCCCTCCTTCGAAGAATTTTTTTCACGTCTATGAATGCAGATCAAATTTGTCAGATGTGATATGGCCGTCCCGGTCTTTTGGGTCAGTCAGTTTTGTAGCGATTTTGATTCTAAGCCCTGCTTTCTGCATAACAAAAAACGTCCATGGTTTTAGCATTGCTAATTCCCCCTCAGACTGAATGTTTGCTCATTAATGTAAACGATTTAACTATATGTACGATAGTACATGCTCCTTCAGTATTAAGATGCTTATTAAAGATCAGCACAATGATTGGCGTTGAGATATCATAACATATTTTATTTTACTTTTTTGATATAACACATAGATTAATTGAGAGGAATCAAGTCTCAGGGGACGAAACATCATGTCTTCCTCGTATGCGCCATGTATCACTCGCCATTTGCTGTAAGAAACTCCATCCCACATTCCGAACAAAAATGAATAGGTAAGGTAGACAACGAGTTCACCTGGCCGAAACCAATCATCTCGAGAGGAGTTTGCAATCGTAGGACCCAGATAACAACAAAGCACTAACATCGACAGTGAAGTGTTACTGGTGATCAAATGTATTGAAATGGCATATTTTGAAACAAATAGAATTATTCAGCTAAATGCATCCCAAGAAACGATAAATTTTTAGTGTAGTTTCCTCGTGAAAGCAATCGCTTCAGAACATGCCAGAGGGTTTTATGTGTTTAAAGCAGTGGTCAGGTTTTCGAAATACTGAATTAAAGCGTAAGAATCTCGATAAAGAAGATCACCATACATCCATATCAAACTATGAAAAAAAGTGTTTATATGGTAGAGGCACGCCCGTGATACTTGATTTAAACATATTTTATTGATAACAATCATATCAAAAGGGATTGCACACAAGTTATTCAACTAAGAAACGTCCTCTCCCAGTAATGGGTACTTGCGTTTGTTTATAGTAGAAATGTTAGTTCAGTTAAATGCTTTATTTTTGTAGACTTTTAAGAAAAAAATATTCCATCAACAATAAATGCCCCTTTTAGAACAGTATATAACACATATTGCCGATTTGTTTATTGACAAATTGGACAAGAGTTATAGAGATTATAATTTCTACAGAAAATTGAATAAAAGACCTTCAAGGCACTTTCATAAATTACAATAATTCAATAGAAGTATCAGACGGTGTTAGTTTGCGTTAAACCTTTCCTGAGTAATTGTACCTTCACTTACAAATATATCTATACATCACTTTAGAAATAAAAATCGTAAATTGCATCTGCAATTTCATTTTACATTCCATTTAGATTTGAGTGACTAAGATCATATATGTTTATTTAAAAAAAACTCTGATATTTCTTTTGAGAAATATTTATCTTTGGCAGCGTCCTTTAGACACCTTGTGTGACGATTAAATTGTTCTGTGTTAGAATTCACCTATAAAGAAAGAAATGTCTCCCTTTTAAAGTATGTTTAACTTTAAAAAAAAAATGGGACGCCTTTCATGGAAATCACTCAGTGCGAGCATTAAGAATCCCTATTTAAGACACAAGTGGAAAAAGCGGCATCAACATTATAGAATACAAAAAGTGAACCAATATTTACTTCCGTTAAATGACAATGACACCATGTAAACCGTGCTTAAATGTTAAATATCGGACAATTTCAAAAATATATTGGATATTTTATCAAACCTTGAGATTTAATTTTCAAGTGCATTAATGGAGATGCACTCTTTGTCGGACGACATTTGCAGACTAATCAGACATTATAGTTCAGATTTACAATATTGATATAGACAAATTGTAACATGCGCTTTAAATTTATAAAAGCGTAGTAATTATCGAAGCGAATCTTATGTTTTAATTCTCACACAATCATGCAAGAGAAAAAATACGTCATCACGCTAAGTATATATATATATATATATAGAATATCATATAGCATTTTTCATATCACCTCCTG
>JACSZP010021402.1:9971-22567 GCA_016161895.1 Pinna nobilis
AGGCAAAAAGTGAATTTAGCAAATTTCATCACGTCACATTGGTCGAGTGTTGTTTTTAGTATTTTTGTTGTTGTCATTTTGTATCTTGTGCGTTTTGTGTCACTTTCAGCAGAATTTCAATGTTATCATTGCGATGTCAAGCAGTTTAAATATTGACCTATTCCAAGCACACTGTCCTGTGAATCGAAGGATATGTAGAAATTCCAATACAAACTTATATACTAAGTAATACCGTACTAAAATTATTAAAGGGCTGGTACTGCACTGGAAACAGACTGTATAAATATTTCGTAAATGTTTCATATTTGAAAATATTAGTTAAATTATCAAATTCTATAATTCAAATTTCTGAAAACAATTCCACTTTCTAATTCTCAATTGAGGCACTGCTTATATATTTATTCTTTATTTTTTTGAGATATTCAAAATACAAAAGTCGAGAGACATGCAACACCATAGTCAAAACAAATAGAGATCATACTTCAAATAGAAATACACACAAAATAACATATAATGCTAAGATTACAGTAACACGAATCCGTCTAAAATCTTGTTGAGTTCAGGTGCTCCGGAAGGGTAAGCATTCCCTGCTCCACGCGCGACATTAATCGTGTCAAATATATTTGGAATCTGTGTATTAGCTAGTATTGGCGATAAAAGGCTGGTGTAAAAATCAGAGAAGGTTGAATAAACCTTTATATTCTACTTGTATCGCACATTTACATTTTCTTTTTTCAAAATAGTTTATGAAAAAAGTTGTAAATATTTATCTCATGTTATTTATCAATGGGTTACGATTAAATTACTCAATTGAGTGCAATTCAAGATCAATCGTTGTCCAGTAGATAATTTAGATATTACTGCAAAGTATGTTCTAACGGTTTATAAAGTCAAAATAATCATCTGTCAGACACCTTTTGATCAGATGAGATGGTGTTACAAGTGGACGCACTTTTCCCATTTACCATTAAGGGAGACAACCTTTTCATTAGAAGAATTCAAGGATGCGTGAATGAGAACCAGCGTTTAATCGATCTTGATTTTGAATTATCGCAATCAGTCCTGAGAGATATAAACACTGACATTGATAAGCAACCTTCTCGTAAATGTATTATAAACGACAAAAATAGTTATTGCTTTTTAAGAATAGTTAGGCTTAATCGATAGTTAAGATAAAAATTTATATAGTTAGAAACTAAGATATTTTTCCATTAAATTACCTTTCATAGTTACTTTTTCAGTAAAAAGCTCTTGGTTCAATCGAATCGCATAATCAAAAATATTCATTTTTTTTTCTAGGTTTGAATAATTATACAAATCCTTCACACCTGTTGGGTCCTTATATACATTACAACAGTTTGGAATAAAAACAATCATCAGGAATTGAACACTCAACCAATTTTTTATGTTAATTTGATGTTTATGTGCGAGCGAGAGAGGGAGAGAGAACGTTGACTTCAGACAATTGTGTTTTTTTTTCTTCGCATAAACCTATTCCAGGGTTATACGATACTTATTATTTTCTCGCTAAGATGTAAATTCTGAAGTGATTACATGGTTGTTTTGGCTGCATTTTTGTAAGTGTAAAATACAACTCATGATGCAAACTATTTCCGAAATGATCGCTGATTCACAAAATCTTGTAAAAACGGAGAAAAAACACCAACTCACAGGAGCTGTATGCAAAAAGAGAGTAACAAGCTATTTTCAGAAATAAAGTACTTCTTGCACTCGTTACCATTGTTAAGTTGTAATGAATGTGAAATCCAAAGGAACATAAATCACACACACACACACACACACACACACACACATATATATACATACATACATACATACATACATACATACATACATATGCAGTTGTTTTATTTGTACAGTAGGCTGTCCTTATCTTTCTGATGAGACATTAAAAAGCGAGGTCCCGTGTCACAGAAGGTATCGACACGTTAAAGAACCCTCTGTACTCGACGGTCAAAAGTGCCGATCATAGAGAAAATTTGTTGCTCCTCACCGTCAAACGGTAACGTCTCCATATAAGTGAAAAAAAACTAGTGTGAGGGTAAACAATACGATAAATCACAAATAAAAGAATTTTCGCTTAGGATTCGTATATTGAGATACACTATGTGCCGGAGAATGGCGATAAACTTTGCTATGCTATGCAATTATGACCATAGAGCAGTGAGGAGGAGGTTCTTACACGTGCCCACACCTACTGTGACATGGAACCTCGGTTATTACTGTCTCTTCCGAAAGATATGTACAGCGAACGACAAGACGGTTCAGGCTCGAACCCACGACCTCAGGATTAGAGGGCGAACACGCTGACCATTAGACCACGGCGGCCAAAACTGCCACTGTGGATATTTCCTTCGACTTTAAGAATCCTGCACAAGTCTCCATTTCTTCCTTGATATGATTCTTGTGTGTCGTCATCTGATCTTTATCAACGAATGATTTAGATCTTGCTGTTATGTAACGAGTCTTCGTCATGATTATGTCTAGTCACCTTATTCCTTGAGGAACATTTCCCCATTACAATTTTATCAAGTATCTATACATTAGACGCGTCGCTTCGACTGTCGCGATTGAAGTTTTATTGTCCGTACTTGCCGTATCTTGCAAATATCAAATACCAATTCTAAGAATCTTTTCTCGAAGGTTCGATATCTTTATTTATTTTCGGGATATAACATCATCGACTTTTTTAATAGTTCAGCTTTGCATTTATTTCGACAACAGTTATTTTTTTTTTAATTTCTTTCAAATTTAAAACGCATGCAGGTAATAATGAATCAATATTTACAGTGGTTTGATAATATGCATTAGCTTATTGCTTTAAACTGTTTTGTCAAATGCCTTGTGGCTGTAGCGCTTCAGCAGTACGTCGCTATCATAGTGTAAGATCACTCGTCCCGGTTCCTGGTAGGCAGACTTGGTTTGAATCATGTCCTTGACAAGTCTGAGTCATTAGCATGCATACAAGGCCTTTTCTTACCAAGTGAAAACAAAAGGTATTGGTCACTTGGATGGAGCCTTGTTTAAAGCGATGTTCGTTTCTCAAAAGATTTTGGAACGACAAAGACGCCTTTTAGCTCAATGACGCTCAGTACCGATCGTGAGCTAGAAACTCTAAAGCGGGATTCTGTTACATTTCAATTTCAGTGAAACAGATACAAGCGGGTCTTTAAATCATAGAAATGAATTTTAAAAAACAATGAAACAAAACGTGTGTGTGTGTGTGTGTGTGTGTGTGTGTGTGTGTGTGATAGATCAATGTTGGATTCTAGGTCATGATAAATCTGATCTGCTGAGATAGGTAGCGACTCTCTTTGTCTGCCATGTGCTTTTTGGCTGTTTATATTGTAGTCCAACTCACGAATTCTTCACTTATATCGAAGTGTCGCCATTTCCAGTGAAAGGCAAACATTGTGACCTGTATTCGGCACTTATGGTCATCGAGTTGTGAATGTTCTTTAAAGTGCCGAGACCAGCTACAAACTATGACACGGGATTCTTTTTTTCTCACTGTTTCATACGATGGGAACGAAAATCCAGCTGTCATCACAGCATTGATTCATAGTCATGGAGTTATAAGGGTTCTTTAAAGTGCCGACACCAACTGTGACACCGGACCCCATTTTTCATTCGAAGGATAGGACAAGCAAGCTACCTTCAAATCATGGATTCGCACCCACAACCTTTTTATCGAGCCGTGATAGCTATCTCGTTTGCTAGGCATTAGATCTGACAGTTGCGGATCTGTCGGATTGGTCTTTTGAACCAAAGGCCCTGTATCATAACAGATACTGTCACATCTAGGACCCCTCTTATTTAAATAGCGCTAGCTAATTTCCGGATACATTTATTTGTCATGGACGACGAGTTTGTGGTGTCAGCATGGCACCCCTACTTCTTCCGGACATCTGGTCTCAATTCGTTAGGGAATTGCGATGGTTTTCCACGAGTTATCCATAAACGGCAGTCAGTGACGTCTAGAAAAAGATTCACGAAAAAAACAATCCTACCGAAATTTTTACTTAGTTTATAACTGCTCGTGTGAGTTGCACCTTTAACATATCGAATCATATCATAAATATCGATCAGGATCCCGTTTTTCATCATCATCATCATTATCATCTTCATCATCATCTTGTTTTGTAAGACAAATCTATTGACAATAGCATTTGTAATGACAGGGTTACAAACTACTGACATCATTTGATAATAAAGCGATCCTTCATAAAAGATAAATCAATTGCATATTGGATTGATCTGATGAGTTAAGTCCGTCATTTGACGGACATCGACGAGCAATTATATGCATGTTCCCCTCCCAAGTGCTGCATTAAGTTACGCTTTTCCTACGTCACGATAGTTTTCCATGTAAGACTCAAACGCACGAATCACAAATAAAGCTGATTGTTTTAAGACAGATTTCTTGGAATGGCAAGGACGAATTCGCGGATTTATTCTATTGCAAGAGTACTTTTGGAAACACCACAAAATACAGTCGACAGTTAATGTCATTTAACTAAGTAACGTTCTTGTAGATACATTTTTTGTTCGGTTGATTTGTTCTTACTTTACGCCACACTCGATATCTTTGAGTCATATGGTGGCGGCCAGTTTTTGTTGAGCGAGGAGAGAACCTGGTAACAAATGTACCCGGAAAGAGACCACCGGTCTTACGCAAGTAAACTGGCAAACTTTCTATAATAAACAGTTTAGGTACCCCCAGTGGGGCTCGAACCCGCGCTAACTAGAGATGAGAAACTGAGTGGTTTAAAGCGCAATGCTCTTACTTTTAGGCGACAGAGGCCCCTCCTATGGATACGTAATTAAGCACTATAATTTGTTCAGACTTTAAAGAGTTTTGAAACTTATGTCGTTTTCTTTCTTTATTTGCTTTTCTATTCTTTTTTTTTCTTTTTTCTTCTTTTTTCTTTTCTTTTCTTTTTTTTCTTGGTGTTGGTGAATTATTGAGTATTTGACAGGCACCTGGCGAAAGTAAAGTTACTAGGGATTTGAACCAAGGGCTTTTAACACATGCGGTAAATTAACTTATCACAAGGGGCTGCTACCCGTGTAGCACTATGCACTTTTAACCATATTGTAAAACTTACAATCGAATGAAAATGTCTTAACTTCTTACCGTTGTGTAGGACCTTTGCAGACCAGAAATAGATTTCATATTTTCAAGGGTGGAGCATTTCAGTTTGATGTATATCCGGGTTTTCATGTGGCTTGCATGGTCGCCATCCGATCTTGCGGTATGTGCTTGAATCCGCACCCGCCGCGCTACGGTCTGGTGTCCCTGGTCTTCAGATGATATCGATGACCCTTATCACAGAAGATGTTCGTACGTTAAAGAAACCATACGTGCCAAGCATAAACCAAATTTGTCGTACTTCAAAAACATTGGTAACGTCATCATACAAGTGAAAAGTTTCCTGAGTGGAATGTTTACCAACTGAATACTTGATATATAAAAGCATTCATTAGAGAACGTATGCTTAATTTGCAAAATCTGTTTAAAAGTGTATTTTCTGAACATCCTTTGTATTCAAATGATTCAATAGAGCAGACAATCCCATATCGAGTGGATAGATTTGGAATAACACTAAAACGCGAAAGAGACAAATAATGCAAAATTAAATTTCGTTTTGGCTGTAGTTGCATAATTGATTATAAACAAAAATTAAATCAAAATTATCTGTGGTAGTCACAGATCGACTTTATATTGATTTTTCTTGATATTTGGAAATACCATATCACAATGATTAGTTATCAAAATATCAGACGCAAATTTCCGTAACCAATGTTTACTGTTCTTTATGTCAACAGCCAGAAAATGCTATTTTCGTAGTCACTTAGCAATATGAAAACCATAGATACTAAGTAATTGATCGCTAGAAGAATCAGTAGACAATAAAATTATAATGTGCAAATTTGATGATTATTTTCCGTGACTTATTCTTGTATTCGAAAATGTGTGACACGACGGGTGCCACGCGTGGAGCAGGATTTGCTTACCCTTCTGGAGCACCTGAACTCATCCCCGGTTTTTTAGTGGGGTTCGTGTTACACTATTTTTAGTTATAAGTGTATTTCTATTTGTAATTTTGTCTCCTTTTTGTTTTGGCCACGATTTTGTCTGTCGTTGACTTATTCTATTTAGAATGCCCCTTGGTATCTTCTATTTCACCCATTTTACAAACAAAGACCTCTGAATCAGATGTTACGGAGTAGCAAACTTCCACTGCTACATGTAACGGGTCACTCCCGCCGTGGGTCCACGGCCGAATTCAGATGAAATAGTCAAGAAAAGAATTCTCATCACATTTGAGTATAGATGATTCAATAGCCACAACTGAACATGTAATTTGATATCTCATGCACAGTACTGTTACGCATATAATACAGAAAGGAAAAATAGTTATACACCAGAGTATTGAATCAAGACAATCACTCCTTTATTCTACTTTATTGCATTTTTTTAATATCAATTTTCTTTCTTTTAAGATAAGCAAACGTTTTCAAAACATTTGGGAAAATCCAACATCCCTCATGTAAATACATGGTTTATGATAAATCACATAAAATCAATAATTCTATTTTTTCAATCACAATATTCTTTCAAACTATTTAATGTCATAAATAAGATTTTACTTCAATTTACGATTCTAAATTATTCAGTAGTTAAGCGCGGTGATGAGAACTTACTAAGAAATCCTCATGGTCATAAAAGTCAACACACGGTGCAACAAAAAATGAACACACAGTAATTGGACACAATCTTGTAGTTATTTATCTGTATTTGCAGCTTACAAGCTCCTCTGCTTGCTACAGTAGTTCTATTGACTCTGTCACTTGCTCACACCAGAACTTTTATACCTGTGTGTTACAGAGAATTACTTATGGCGTTTATTAGCGAACGCCTATTCCTAATGCATCCTCATATAATGAATATCTCTGCTACTGTGCATAATGCTGTGGGTCTGCTTTAGTCGATGTACTTACAGACAATTGTTCGTCAGTTGCAGACTTGTATAATTACTTACTCTGTTCCGATAAGAAATACTACACTGTTTTTCTCTTGTGTCTTCCAAATTCTTTCGCAAGGAAATAATTTGGATCAATATGCATTCGTTTAAAGAATAAGCTCCGCCTCTGAAGAGCTGTGGCATCTGCTGAATCTATAGTGGATTATACACACCTAAAAAGTCTACACAACAGAAATGTACAAATTGCTTCCAATATTGTTGCATTATTATGAATGAATATGTGGAGAGAGTAAGCCTATCAACTAATGTACAGGAAAGTAGTATGATGGATCAAAGGGAACCGCTAATAGAAAACAACACAAAACATATCATATTTTGGCGTGATTTTTTCCAAAATGGCACTTATGATTTATCACCGAGAAATGTTAGTGAAAATCTAAACAGTACTGGAATTCAAATCAGTTTATCACAAGAATCTTTGGTCGGATTAATTATTCTGTATACCATCACGACTTTACTCTCCATAACCGGAAATATATTTGTAGTTTTGGTTTTTGTGAAGGGGCGACACTCCAGAACAGACCTGCGTCCATTTCTTTTGAACTTAGCCGTTGCAGACCTTGTCATGGCATTTTTCTGCATGCCTTTCACTTTTGCGGATACAATTATGGGTAGGTGGGTGTTTTCACCACCCTTGTGTACCCTAGTCCTCTTTGTGCAACTTTTTGCCGTCGCTGCGAGTGTCCTTACAAACATGGCAATTGGAATTGACCGGTTTTTAGCAGTCACATTTCCTTTAAGGTCAAGAGTGACTTATGCACGTTCAAAATATGTTATTGCAGTCATATGGACCTGTTCATTTTCTTTAGCTGCTGTACAGTTTTTTGTGGGACGAGCTGTGAACTTTGGAGAAACTACAAAATGCATCGAACTCTGGCCGGATCTACATCGGAGACGCATTTATACGATCTGCATATTGCTTTTCACATATATCATACCCTTACTTATTCTATCAATTACGTACACCATAGTAGGCATATTACTATGGAAACGAACGGCACCCGGAAATAAAGACCATGTGCGAGATTTACACCGATTGCGATCAAAGATAAAGGTAAGTAATGTTACTTTTATTTGTGTTCTTCTTATCTATACAGAGAACGAACGAATCGGCGATAATCGCTTGTTCAGAGGTCAGTCCGATCATCACGATAATTCGACAACCGTGTGTCGATAAAGAGGTACTGAGGTAAAGTAGCATAGCTGATGGCACTAAAACTTACGTTCAAACCAAGTCATCAAAATTTAATTGATGAATAATAAATTCAAACATAGGCAAAGTGGAAGTACTTAATGTTGAGTATAGCAAGTCTGTTGCTCGAAATCAAACAACACGATTTAACAATCGGTACGTTTTTGGATGATAATCGCAAATCTAGATATCAAACGATTTTACGGAATTATATATGCGATAGAATAGTCAAGATAGAGTTTGAACTTTAATCCAACCGTAGTATATACTTAACGCAGAAATTGTCTTTTTTCATTAAATGTTGTAGGGAACCTGAAGTGCAATGAAATAACCATTTCGGCTCAGGTAACGAGGATAAAAGATTTTTAAATACCTCGTCCGTATTTTATGGTATAGATATATTTTCAGAGAAATTAAATTTGAAACTATCGTGTATCGTCAATTAATCGGTTGATTTAGGTTTTAATTATTTTTGTGACTGGCAATGTGTGGTCACTGGAATGAACGATTTTGTGATTTAAAAAAACTTTTTAAAAAAAGCTGGAATATTTCTTTTAAATTTTACATCCATATTAAGAGGTGATCGCCCAAGCAAGTTTCCTCTTTATACGAGCAGTTGTCTTAACTTTTGAATGAGTACGCTTTGAATTCAGGTTTTTGGGTAATATGCTTTCTTTATGATAAAAAACATTAGGTTTGTTTAAGCGGTACTTTATATGATATTAAACTTGGATAGCCGTTATCACCTTAAACAAATTTAGGCTATACTATTACAATCAATCCTGAGAGTTACAAATAAAAATCATTTTCAACAAACGGTTCTGCAAAAAGAAGATCATGAACATTCCTTCCTAAATCCAAACCTTTGTCTACTGAATCATTAATCTGAGACAATCCTCAAAATATTCCCGATGACTGACTGATGCGAGATCAGTCGGTCAGCTCCCCTGTGTCCTATCAATTGGTGCATCGACCTTCAAATCGTGAATTCTCTCACTTCAAGCCAGTCAATGGAGGTTCTAACATGCCTTGCTATTCTGCATACTTTATTAACAGTGGAGTCCCGTTAAACCGGACGCTAATCATCCAAAAGCTTTGCTTTCTGACACATCCATGGAACAAATTTATTTCCTGTGAATTTATCGTCTACATATAACGACACATCATGAAATCTTTGAAATACCCCGATTAATAATGATAAACATAAATCGCACAGCAATTATCAAACATCCACAATTGACCAAATGTGAAATACAAGATATCATATATTTTACGCTTGAAATTGTAGAGAAAAATTGGGACTGACGAGCATTATCGGGCTGGACCATAATTTGTTAAGTCGGAAACAGACGGATCACATTTATATTCATATCCATTGTTTATTCCTGTGCGAAGTAAAAGTATGGTCCTGAGAAGATATGATTGTTATAACAAATGATATATCGTTCGTATATGTCGTTTTACTTTTTATCGCAACACAATAACTATTCAAGGAACGGAAGTGCATATTTTTTTTTAAATGTTAAGAATTGAAAAAGCCGACACTCCCACAAAAACATCTTTTACTAGGATGGACCCATCTACATATCTTTTCGTGACTTTCAGATTTGTTCATAAGCGAGTTATTGTTTGCGACTGAAACAAAGATGACACGGCAATTGCCGTGCTTAGAGCGAGAGTTGCTTACCCTTGTGGAACACCTGAACTCACCCCAGGTTTTCAGCGGGCCTCGTGTCGTGTCACTCTATTTTTAGTTTATGGGTTGTCCGTCTGTAGTGATGTCCCTTTTTGTGTTGGACATGGTGTTGTCTGTCCCTTCGTATCTTCAACATGTTTTGTTCGAAACGTAGTTTTACTTTCGTGGCATTTCTCTCTCTATGTTTTTAATTCGTAGTTTAACTCTTATGACATTCCACTCCCTATGAGTATAATATAAATTCTTATCTTTTTTGTGATCGATAATCACAGTGATAATCGTCTTATACATCGACGTGGATTTAATTAAGTGTAGGTTCGTGATAAACAGATCAAAGGCCTTGTATTACATTTATTGTTTTCGAGCATTCGGACGTGACAGCAAACAGAACGTTGAATTACACCGATGAAAAAACTGTATTTACATAGATCTTCTAATCTTTCATCAGAAGTCATCATCCGTTTTAATATATCTGTGAAGTTATGTTAACGTTTTATCAAAATTTGAAAGCATGATACGCAAACCAATAGGGGCGACTTCATATTGAGATACGTTGGAGATTAATAAACATGCTATTAAGTGATTGCTTCTGCGTAGACCAGACGATGAAGTTGTTAAAGGGATACCTGTTTTCAAACTACGCTGTGCGAGCAGTGGGGATGAACTATTTTTTACAAGTCTAATTCATAGTCAGTGATTATTGATATAAAACATCGCTGATAATTTCAAGTGCTAAATTCCAATATGTTTCACTTTTTACTTTCGCTGAACATCCCGCTCGTAGGTGTATTTAAGAGTTAATTTCAAGCGAATCCTAGTTTATTGAGGTATTCAGAAACATTATTGCGGTAATTGATTTTGATATCGTTTACGAAATTTATTAGAAGTAGAAATAAACACATTTCGCCACTTAAATTTTATGCATTACCAGCTTCTAAATACCGATAAAACGCTATGTAGCCAAATAGTGATTACCACATTCATTTTTAATCAAGTAGATATAATTCATATCTAAGCATATATCTACATATCCATCATATGTACTTTTAAAAAATTAAAATAGCTCATTTCATATTAACGATCATATTAAAAAATATGTTATCATAGTCCCATACATTCCAATATTCAAAAATGTCTTTTCTTGAGCTTATATTTAAAAGTATAAATTTTCTTTGATTTCTTTACCCAATAGCCTTGATTTTTCTAGACTAATGTACACGCGAGGATGTTCCCATTAATTTCAATTTTTTTAGTCATTTAAAGACACAAATGTACGTGCATAAATATTGGTCAGTTGCTTTTAATTTAGTGTCCCACTTAAGAATCTGTAAATATATGAAGCTGTGTGAATGTGCGCAACATATTGTCCGTAAGCTGTACTTATTCCTTAAAAAAATTGACTATAGGGGGGATCAATAAATCAAAAATCCAAAGGCAGACGAAATCATGGCCAAACAAAAAAGAGACAACACAAACAGCTATCAACACAACAAGACACGAAAAATATGTAACACGAACCCCCACCATAAACCAGGGGTGAGTTCAGGTGCTCCGGAAGGGTAAGCAACTCCTGCTCCTGCTTAACGTATCAACACTTGTTGTGTCACGCGTACGGGACCTCAGTTTTTCTATCTTCCCCGAAGAACAGGGACATTCATATATATAATAAAGAAAACATTTGCCAGTGGTTCTACATATTGATGTGTCTCACTTACAAAGATATCATAGTATGTAAATAATTGCAAATGGATTGGCATAGAATGGATAATAAAACACCGGGAATTTATAGTTTCCGCTACCTAAT
This sequence comes from Pinna nobilis, assembly GCA_016161895.1. Classification (NCBI taxonomy): domain Eukaryota; kingdom Metazoa; phylum Mollusca; class Bivalvia; order Pterioida; family Pinnidae; genus Pinna; species Pinna nobilis. The sequence goes on from JACSZP010021402.1 coordinate 21,734, forward strand.
TGAAAAAATTGATGGTCAGCAAATCCCGATCTTAAGTTAGAATAGCAGACAAATCCCATGGAGGATAAATCTTTCAACATCAATCGATCGTGTCACGCGTGAGCTCTTATAGTAGCTGACTTGTTGGAGTGCAATAGTTGTAAAAATTGTATTTACTGTGTCACGTTTAATCTAGTTCCGATGATTCCAGCGCGCTTGTGTTCATCACAAAGGCGATAGGAAGCTCCTAGCAGAAGAGCGTAAATTACACCCAAAAAAAATGGCGAAACTTTGTATATTATGAATCAGTTTATCGAACGATTGACATATTTAAAAGTGGATCAACCACTGATACCATAAGTGCATATTTTATTTGGTGTAGCTAGGATTTTCGTTTTTATCTTCAGGTTTGTACAGATGGATCTCCTGCTAATTTATTAGCAATATTTCATCGTACATCAGTTTGATTTTAATGTTATGATAGCCGATCTGAATGTAATTAATGTCTCTTCGGGAATACATTAATAAACTATAAGTACGATCTTGATTTTGTTTTCACCTAAATCTAGCTAATTCCTGATTAGATGTACTCTTAGACACGTCCTTCAAAGAAGAGATTATAAAGTCGATCTCTTTTATAATACATTATAGTATGGATAATTGGCGTCGTTGTGCAACATGATTTATTTTCGTTGTTTCACTAACGATCTTTGGGATCAGAAGAGTAATACTTTTGTACTACATTCTGTTCTGTCATTATAACCTTAATTACAAGAATTAGGCCACGCTACCGCATTAACATATAATATGTTGTAAATAGTCCCATATGATGTACATTTAATGTTCATTAGACGT
>JACSZP010021408.1:3650-14167 GCA_016161895.1 Pinna nobilis
CACGGGTATAAACATTTCAGTAAGTAGGTGCGACCACCTCATAGTGCAGATGTAATAACAGATTGTGGTCTCGGAGGGTAATTTCAGAGGAAGAAAAATGGAAATGAACTCAAGATTTCTTACGATGATAAATATCTTTTCATGTTTTGTTCATCTACATTAATAACATAACGGATCAGTTCCGCAATGATTTACAAGTGGTGGTTATATCACAAAGTTCAAAATAACCATTACTTGAGAGAATTTACAAAAAAATGCTGAAATTATCAAAGACTTTGGTAGAGCTGAGTTATGTTGCAGTTGTTACTGCTACACCAGCTAGTTTATCTGTCCATATTAAGAAGACCTGTCGACAGATTAACTGATTCGATTGTGGATCACAGGAATAAGTCTTGATACAATGCCAAGAATTCTTCACCTAAGATCACAGATTAAAAAAGTTTATACCCATGTTTGTTGCAATCACCGTAAGCCTCTGAAACGCTATCTTAAAATTAAGATATAAAGAAGATGCTGTAACCCAAGGTTTCTTATGTATCTTAGTCCCTGTTACACAGATATGTGTATCATGTTGAAATGATAAGAATGTCTTTTAAAAAAAAAAGAGAAAAAAGGAAGAAAAAAAAAGTTGTAGTTGTTATAGAGCTGTTTTACACCATAAGTGTGGTCTTTGATAATTTCAGGCCTAATGTCAAACATGCTCTCTACTTGTGGCAAAAAGAGGATGGCTGGTGTTTTTATGAACCCCATCAAATAAAAATATTTTTATATTTTTCTTTCTCAATTACATTTTCCTCTGTGAAACATAAGAGTAGCAAAAAACAAAAAACAAAAAAATTGTAACCGACAGTGCGTGTGAAATATACAGTGCAGTGAGTTTCTGTTTCAGAGAAATGTTCAGGTATGGTTGTTAATGAAAAACGAAAAGTAAATGAAATAGTATAATCTTCCAAACCCTATTTCCACGAAAATGATTCAATCCTTAATCTAGAAAATTGAAAGAAGTACATCCTTATTCTCTAACTTATCTGATGAAAGAATGCCGACAAAGTAGAATTAGTGCACATAAGAATTCAATGTAGGGTGTGTAGCGAAACATGAGCAAATTAAGTTTGCATTTAAAAATTTTTGTTTAAAGTAGAGGAAAGAGTTTCAAATAATAATCGTTCAAAGGCAGTTGCCAAAACATAAGAGACATGTAAGACTTTGACTTAAATATCTTCAAATGCTGTGGCATGGGACTTGTTTTTTACCATCTGAGAGAGAGAGAGAGAGAGAGAGAGAGAGGGGGGGGGTTGAATGGGATAGAAATAATTATACCATCCTTAATTAAGGCATAGGTAAAATAAGAGATTATCACATCAGTTGAAAAAAAGATCAATTCCTTTCACATCTTATCAACAACTGAACAACAGGTGTCATCAATAAATGTAAAATTTCACGTTTTTAAAGTTTTTGCATAAAAATGTTATTTTTGATAATATTCCAAACTACGAATACAGCAGGATATGTTAGCAGCGGGGAATTAATGTACATAAACCTTAATGAAGATTGGATACAAAATTAACGCAACTTTGTCTGCCTCGAGCTATCTCTTTTTCTCCAGATAAAGAGCTAAGATATTTTTGAAAAAGAAAACAAATAAAAACAAACAGAATGCTATTTGAGATAAATTACTTTGCCAAGTGCACCCATAAAACTACACCATTTATGTGCTCATAAAAACCATATTCAGACATTCTGTTATTCAAAAGAAAAAGTTTGTTTGACTGAGTAACTTATTTAGAGACAGGGGTTACCATTTGAATAAAAGAACTATGTAAATACATAGCAATGTTTTAACTTGGTTTCCCTCCTAGTTCATTAGAGGTCCAGTAGACTGGAAGAGTGAGCCAGATACTAGGCTGGTGGTCTCATATCCCCCACATCACTTGAGTTCAAGTGGGGCTGTCAAGTGGGGAAATCATAAACAAGGTCGGACACTTCTTTAGTAAAAGACCTGCCACTACCTAAAAGTGTAATTCAAATTTAGTTTTCGCATTGAGTTTAACATCTTTATTTTTCATTTTTGCATTAAATGGGGTTTTCATAATACAATTAATTACTTTTTTTTATCAAAGTTTTATTTGAAACAACAGACTACCCCCTTATAATCACCTCTGGAAAAATGATATTTAGAACTCATTAAGATGAAAAACTACTAAGGATTTAAAAGATATTTGATACACATAAAAAAACATGAGTTACGTCTGTCAGATCTCTGCTGGGGACATTGCAGGCGCCTATTGTTTTTTTCTTTCTTTAGATATACCTGAAATACCTTTCAAGCAGATCACTATATTGGGCTGACATGGACTATTTTTACATGTCAACTTGGACTATAAGTACATTTAGTATTAATACAGTGTGTATCAAGTTTGTTTTGGTTTTTAAATACTTTGTACCTTAAGTTGATTTCTTCTATTATTCCAGCTAAAAAAAATGTACATACTTGATTTTCGAGGAAAAATAACATAGATTTCATCAAATAGACAAACTGATGTCGGTACACAAGAAAAAATCAGTATGTAAATTTTTTGAAAAATGCTTCAAACATCATGCTGTTAGAATATTTTCTCTGTCTGCCAGTATAGATATAGATGTTCAAGTACATTGTAGGCCTATACAAATACATGTACCTCAATTTTTACACAATTTATGCCTCTACTTCACTTAAGCTTTCAGACTTCAAAATATTTATTACAGCCATTAATATTATTATGTGATAAAAAGAGAAACCACATCAAAAGAATATTGTGTTTACATCAGCAGTCAATTTGCAGTAAGTCTACAAGAACATTTGCAGAAACTCCAACCACTAGGGAATCTAGTAAGCAATGATCTTGGTACAAATATTCTACTATATGTACAATCATCTTTCTTGTTTGAGTAATATTTTTCTTATTTATGAGGGATTCAGTAGAGTTAATGAATGAAAAAGAACTATACGCCTTAAAATGTTGCGGTTTTTCAAGTTCACTTGAGGCACGCGTAGATTATGAAAACTGCACCTCCTTGCATTACCTTTAAACAGCCATGAACAGAAATGAATTTTAAGCCTTCTTAAGTTAATACCCTTCATTACAAAATCAAACATGCTCAACATCTATTCATACCTTACTGTACTTAACCATATATACATGTTTATATAACACCTGCAATCTGGGGAAAAGCTATAAATAAGCATGATGGAATAATTAACAGAATTTCAGATTTTATGAATTGTATATATGCATAGGTCTGTAAACCTAGGTTCTGTGTAACAGCAGTTTTCAGGACTTGGACCATTGACCATTGTTCTTTCACTGACATTTATAAGGTCTTTGGGGCTACCTTGGCCTAGTGGTTAGCATGTTTGCCTCCTGATCATGAGCCTGTCAGTTCGAATCCCTTTTATGTTGTGGTTGGCTGTCCCTGTCTTTTGGATGAGACAGTAAGAACGATGTATCATGTAATAGTACAATGTACATGTAGGTATCGGCAGAACCCTCCCTGCTCTACGACTCGCACCCATATACATGTAGGTGAAAGATTCATTAGCGAGACTTAAACAACAACACAACCAACCAAGCAAGGTCTCCAAATGAGTGAAATGTTCCGAAGTGGAACATTAGACAACAACATAAAAACTGCAAGAAAATGCAGGGAAAGAAGATGCCAAAAAGTAGAAAAGAAGGAAAATATTTTATCTCCCTGACTGAATTACATTTTAAGCTAAACTAGGGGTGTTTGGGAGCCATGACTTCTTCAGTAAGTATCACACTTGGGTTGACTCTACAGACCAAGTACCTGTTCAAATGACAGCACAATGGAAGTTGACATAATGCACTATTTAATCAGATCAAAATACATTTAATAATCTGATGAGATTTGCAAGCTACAGTGATCTCTGGAAAGTGCTCTCCTTCTAGGTGTACAATTTAACTGTACATCTCACCCGTCAATCAACCAGGAGACCCCCACTAATTCACTCTAAATTATCTTCTTGTTTTCAATGTATGTGACTTAACAAGTAATCACAACTACCCACAAATGGTACCTAACAAAACAATGTGCTGTCATACTTTTGCTCTGCTTGAACTCTTAAGTAGATATTAATCTCTACAAAATAGTTTTGGTGGATGTAAGAGCATTTCAGGGGTGGCTTAGTACATTATCCTTGCTACGGAAACTATAAAAAGGAAAATAAAGCTTGGTCATTATGTACTAATACCCGAGCGCAGAAGTAAACGTTTATATATACTTATAACTACTTGCCACAAAATCTGCATTGTTTCGTTACACAATACAATTTGGTCACTTTAAACCTGATGTGTTGACTTGTAGTGTTTTTCCAGTTAGGCAACTTAAACATCTGTGATATGGATTATAATTATTTTTTTCAACAGATTTTTTTTCTATCCCCTATAGCTTACTCCCAAATCGATATACTTGACAGGCTTGTCATTAGAGTAGAACTGAATCATAAATCACTATTGACCACAACTAAAGTCACTTTGTATGGTAATATTTACTCTTTGCATAACAGGGATTTGAAGTTTGAATGCTGGATTTATTACTATAGTAAGAGAGCTACATGTATGATACACTCTATCATCTACACACTGGGCCCTTTTAACTACCAGATGATTTGAAAAACAAGTTGAGTTTGGCCTGTCTGCTCTTTGTTTGACTGTGTGATACAGCATGTTGACAGGAATTGTCAGGCAGAGCTATTTTTTGTCAAGCAGAGCTAATAAGTCAGACCACATACATGTAAATTGCAGTGCATTCTATGTTATGTTAAATGCAGGCACTGCTATGATACTGTACTCATACATGTTTGTTGCTATTTATATAAAATTCTGTATTTGTAACAGAAGAGCTGAGAAAAGAGATAGTAATTGTCAAGTAATTTTCAAAAAATTTTGTGTGAAGATGTGTTTAACTAGCCGAAGAGACAAAAGTGGGACATTAATACATGTATTAGATACCAATTCTTATTCCTCTTTAATAGTACATATCATTGTTTTTAGGAGATTTTGACCTTTATGTAATTACATACCATTGGGTAACGGTACAGTTGCCTCCGAGTGGGGAAAACGGACTTTGACATCAAGGAAGTTCTATCACTTTCTGGTAGACTGATAACTAACCAATATATGCGTGTCTCAAATTTCTGTATTTATGGCAAATTTAGCTACCCAAGACTTGCATACTTTCCTGTTTGCATGTACATATAGTGGACAATAAAAAAATGAACCTTAAAAAACTTAAGCACACCATAGTAACAGATTCTGTTACCCAATTTAATCACTTAAACGATGTGCAACATTAACAAAAATACTGATTCAAAATGCTTTTTTCCCCTGAAATGACACAATCCATCAAGCAAACGTAATGGTGATTATGAATGTAGAAGTTGTAATAAATACTGATGATTTGATAATGGACTATAAAAATTTCTTTTATCATCTGAAATTAGTACGGTACGCAATTCAGCATTAATCATCTATAATAATATGAAATTCTTCCCCCTGATTTAGTTAGAAATAAAAAAGTGAAGTATTTGAAATGATGATATTATCTACGACTGATAATCAGAAACTGAAAGAAGATAAGGCTTGCAATGTGAACTTTTTTCAAATCAAAATAATCTTTGAATTTGTCAGAATTCCATGCCAAAATCAGGACAAACTGCCATCTATATCCTCGGTAAACAGGTAAAAAAAAAAGTGATTCATATTTTTTTTGTAGATATATCTGGTATGAATTCTTTATGAATGATAAATTTCTTTAGTAATAAGATGACTGATTTTACTTTTAGATCATATGACTTGAGCTAGCATCCGAATTTGCACCTTGGATATACAATGTACATAGCAAAATGGTTCAGATGGCTAGCTGTGCAACATGTCACCAGTACAATGGTACATCGTAATGCAACATTGATTATTGATGCATTAGTCGGCCTCCATTTGTGTATTTTCACCATTGATAATTCATACTTAATTTGAATATATTTGAATCTAGCTGTTCATGCTTCATGCATCCCTTGTAACTTATTCACAGTGGAAAGCATCTTCAAAATCGAATATAAATCTATCACGCTTTCTACTAATATACTTCCCATCAATTATTTATGTATATCTGGGACAAGAATGAAAACACTCAGACTTCTTTGTTTAAACCCATTGGCTTACATTGCTTGAATTAGGTATTTAATTCTCCATCCTCACAATCACATACAATGCAGGAATCTTTCAGGGCTTTTTAAACCGGTATGTGCACCATCAATATTTCATATGAATAATTAGATTGTAATTATGGTTTTGTTTTGATAGATTTTTCTATGCAACACTTGACAATCTTTTGATCGTGTAGCAGCATCCAAACATTACTGGTGGTAGACAAACCATGGTTACATGTACTAACTGTATGTATCTGGACAGACCAACAATCCACAATGTGCAAATAAATTGATAATTATTGTGGGAACTCCATGGCCAAATGATTCGAACATTGAGCTTAAAACCATTTAGTTTTTCACCTCTTGTCAGCAAGGGTTCAAACCTTGCTGGAACCTTAGTTGATTAAGGGAGTTTACTTGGTCTCTTCCTGGGTACATTTGTAATCCAATCAATAAAAAGTGGCCACCACCATACAACTGAAAGATTGTCAAGTGTGTCATAAAGCAAAACGATACAAACCAAACCAATTCTGGCACATAGTAAGAATCAACAGAAGGCAGTTATGTACTTAGAATATGATTGAAAACTGTTCAAAATACAGTGACCTTTGACAACTGTAAATACAGTGTATGTAAAACATGATAAAGTGATGTACCTTTGACTCGTGCATCTTGCTGTGCTGAACCTGCAGCATTGGTAGCAGTACATGTATATACACCAGCATCATCAAAACTGGCTTTCTTGATTCGTAGCCGAATATATTTTCTATAAAAAGAAAAGAAGACAGTTCATTTCTACTGATTTGTAACTTCTACTGTCTGCAGAATTAATTTTTTTTAAAGAAATATTTAACAGAAAAAACTTCAAATTCATTTAATTTTTTCAAAGTATGAAACTTCCTTACTTTGATGATTTTATTTGAATTCCCTTCTTTTTATTACTTCGGAGCACCTGCCCATCTTTCTTCCACTGGAAAACAACTGCCGCAGGTCGTGCTGTCTTGATGCGACATCTAAGCTGTAATTTGCGTCCAACTTTTGTATTTTTAACTCTGATTTTCTTCAGCACTGGGGGCTTCCCTACAAAAAAAGAAATAGAATTCTTAACTGCAAATGCCATGAGAAAAAAAGGAATTCCATGAAAAAAATTACAGTAAACTAGAAACAAGCAGGGTAGTGTGAAAAAAAAATATGAGCACAACAATTAATTTAGACTCAAACTCATCATGTGGTGCCAAAAATAATATCTGGTACAATTTTTTAAGCAATGATGAAACAATGTCCCAAAATGTTTTTTGCTGTACTGCAAGACCAACATGTATCAGGTTTTCTAAAAATACATGTAATCATCAAAATTTTACAAAAAGAGGTGGAAAAATAATGGTAAAAAAAAAACAACAGGTTGATGATAAAAGGTGACATAGCAGATATACATGTACTTTGTCATATGTAATTGAGATATCAAAATGTTCCACATCAATTATGACAAGGTGATTATACCGGTAAGCCATCTGGCAAATATGACATAAATTTTGACAATCCATGACCATGACCGCTTGGCAACCTGGAGATGGTTCATACAAATGTAGTTACAAAGCCGTTGACTGATGATAGGTCATCATCATTTGCAGACTAAATTAAAATGCCATATGACCAACCAAAAGTACTCAAAAACCAGTGTCTGATAGCTGAGCAATAACTCCAAGAGCCATAACTCTACCCAAGATAAGTAATCCTGAACAAATCTTAAACAGGATCTGTAATCCATGATGTACATTCACATCCAGAAAACTCAATATCAGGAGAAAAAGTCTGTGAAACTGTGGCCTGGCAGACAGACAAATGCTCTTCTTTGCCAGTAGGGAACTAGAAAAAACTGTATGTAGATTTGGATGTCAAAAAAGGACCTCAAATTTTGACCTATGTTTTTCTCATAGAGACATTGAGTGAGGGACCTTTAATGTAAGGAAATGACCTAGGTTTCAACTAGCTTTCTCATCAGAGGGACATGAAAAGTCATGGTCTGCTAGGGCTCAACATCATAACTTTACAATCTGAGGACAAGTACTCTACCATAGAGTCAAAGTGGCTCTTGAACAAAAACATATATGATACAGTGATAGAATGGAGTTAACGGTAAGCAATGTATATTGACAATGCAAGTAAACAGATAACATTGTCTCCAGCCTACTTGTGACGACAAAATCTATACATAAGCTTTATTATTTTCGCTACGTCACTAGAATATGCACTTTAAAACAATGCACCCAATGAAGAATTTCGTCTCAGTTGTTTTGTAATCAAAGATAAAATAAGGCGACACTATGGCAAGGGAAATGAATAGTAACTATTTCCTGAAGTAAATAAAGACGACAGACATATATGAAGTTCATTTCAAATTTGACGTCACAGAGTTTATTTTGTGTTTTCTTGTGTATCAAATTTCAACACGCTTTAATGCACCAGAGGATTCTTGCTTTACAGTAAAGGGTTCATAAAAAGAAGTTAAATTGAACATTTTTAAATATAGAATGACAGACGCTATAAAAAGATTGTAGAGTAACACGTTCCATGAAACAACGAACACGATTTTGACACTGATAGTCATCTACAAAGCCTTAAGGAAATCACTTTGTCATCGTGTAGCATTTATAGATCACAAAAGACACAGTTGTACATATGCTCTGTGAAAAGCTTCTCTGACCACAAAAATTTAACTACATTGTAAATTCCAATTTAGATCAGAACCATGTTAAAACTCTACCAATATTGATCTACAATGCGTAATCTCACTCAATACTTGTAATATGAATCAGAAACGGGATAATTCTTGTGTCTCTAATGTAAACAAGATAATTTTCACAGCTGAATTACCTAAATCACTGAAGAAAAGCAAATCAATAAACTACAATTACATAATCCATCAACTTAAAAATAAAAGTTGAAAACAAGTTTAATTAAGACCTGTTTATCGAGCTTAATTAAACCTAGTATTACGGTGGCATAAAAACTGGGCAGCAGAAAAGAAGATTACAGATTCTAATATGTAACTCAAGCGGCACCAAGTACCCTCACCACAAAACCTCAAAGGCGATTGGTGAAAGACTGATTAGCGTCACATGACATCGTTGTTCACCACATGGTACCTGATGCTCTTTTCCTTCACCGAGCTTGCCCCTAGATCTACATGTAACGATCTATAACTATCAGCTACACCATAACACCATGACAATCTGTGACTGTGGTAGATAGATGTCTCAGAAACAAGAGACATACAGGCCTAATGATTGTTCATAGATATACATACACTTATCTCCAAATGATTCATCAAAGAAACAGAAGAAAAAAACCCAAAATACATCACATTCCATGCTCTAATTTCCTCATGTTGGATTTCAATTAGCATTTTTTCCTAATTAAGTTTCAATATGCTCTCAGATATCTCTAAATGTAGTCATGCAATGCATTGTTACTCAATATACATTACTATGGTGTTACAATGAGACCGATATGATCAACTTTTGATATTTCAACACCAAGTCCTATACCATATCTAATTACCGGTAACTCAACACATTTCAGGGTTTGTACTATGTTTGCATACCTTGAATACTTTACTGAGCACAGGTAAACCGTTTGTTGATTGCGGGGGTGGATGTCAATGACTTCAATGATCGAATTTAGCGGAGATGAATTCAACAATGGTGACAAACCACACAATCTTGACTTTCAACAAATCAACCACAGATAAGCAACTTTGGGGAGTTTTCATTCATAATCACCTAAATCTACATGTATAACGTGCATACATGTACATGTATGTGAATATTGGACACACATGTGTATGTCTATGATTATAAACATACATATATTTGAGTGTGTGTATGTGGACAATGATCACTATCATACCTGTATATATGTACATATGTAGATGAAATAAATACTAACAACGTTATTTTCACCCCGATGTTGCTTTTGCCCTCGTGCACTTGCAGACAGTATTACCCTGTTTTAAATTTGCCTGGTCTCATCATAATTTTATTCAATGACTTTATCATTTTTAATTTGCCCAGTCTTGAATTCACCCACTGATAATCAGCAAGAAAAAAATTAAAACGGGGGCAAAAATTTGCATGTAGACAGTGTATTAAAACTTCTTTGCATGTCTCTGGCTGATTTGTAGAAAATTAGTCTGGTGTTTTGAATAAAAATGATTTTTTTCACGATTTTAGCTACAAGTTGTAAATCTCCTTGTCAACCTCCTAAAAATAAGAATGTTGAAGGCTGAAGGACAAAAAGACATGCATCT
>JACSZP010021408.1:14203-35782 GCA_016161895.1 Pinna nobilis
AATTCATTACCAATACTTTGGCACAAATATGAGTAGGTGGCATAGCTATACACCCTTACATTATCAGAATTGATGGAAACTACAAATTCAATGCTTTTAGTTTATTACGACGACCAAAATATGCCAATACATTCATATAATGGCTAATGTACCATTTCCCTTGGTGTTCAAACAAAAAGAGGAAAAAGGGTATATATTTATAAAATAATCAGACCACATGCAAAGAAGTATAAATTGTTGGCTCCATTTGTACAGGTAAATTGAATAAACTGATTGACAGTTGCCCACATAAAGTAAATCAAAGCGAAATTCTACCAACTGCAGTCGCGCCTATGTTTTCAGTTCACGCCTATGTTTTCAGTTCGGCCTCATACATTTTCAATAGTTTCATACACAAAGTCAGTCTTAACTTGAAATCCAAGTAACTGATTGTAAAGTATCGAGTTTTTGTGGGGCCTTCACAATTACGACCCAGGAAATGAACTATATTTTTCGGTTATTATTAATTAATATTTAAAGTGCTTTCATGTACAATAATGAGCTAGAACAAACAATTTTATCAGCTAAACAATCAAGCCTTTTTTTATTCACAAATTTATTTTCATTTACGCAAAAGAAAGACATTGATTAAATGGATATCTAAAAGCTAACAATCTTAGTTGTCAATTAAATTCTAAATGAAAATTTACTTTCTGTGTTTTCCCATTTTGTTTCCGAACTCTTTTCCTTTTTGTTACTGTGATTGCTATGGAATATGTACATGTACAATGCACTAAATTGCTTGTTCAATTTTACTGCTATACAATTAAGTTTAAATGAAACTTCAAGTAAATGAAGAAAAGTAGAATGCTTATAAAATCGAAAGGCTGACATATATTCAAACTGTAACTTTGCAACAAGATGAAGGAACTCGTAGCGAAAAAATTACAGCAATTTTCAACCCACTTTTCCACCCACATTCATGGAGATTTCATTCAACATTTAAATCAGCTACAACACCTGCTTAATCAGGTGTGTACTTTCCACTGGTGCAGATGTCATTTCAATGTATCAGATAATGGTAAATTGCACATTTAAATCTAAAACTGATATCAAAGATGTACATTAAAATACTAGACAATACTTCTCTTTCTAGGTCACTAATTGTAAGTAAATTCGAAGTCAGGAGACATGTGTTTGTATACTGCAAGTTTAGTGCAAAATGCAAATTTATGCAAAAGTATCTTGGATATTTACAGGACGGAGAAAATAAATACCTCTGTATTTATTGTAAATTTGTGTCGTTACAATGAGCTCAGCAAAATATCGATCTTTACAAATTTCAAAATACATATGTACATGTAATCTATCAAAAGTTACACTTACCTTTGTAATACATTTCTACAAATTTTGAAATATTGAATAATCTATCAAAACTGCTAACAGCTATTAGATAACACTTGAATCTACTTCAAACTGTCTGAGATGATGTCTACCATCTTGGAAATAATTATACATACAATGTATAAGAATTACATTTTTTTCATTATGTTCAGATAAATCCTTAATTACAAGGGAAGAGTACATGTATTCATGCCTCCTGCATACAAAAAAGTTTTTTTTAAACATTACTGTAAATACTCATTATGACATTTGCTTTCATTCCCCATTGAATAAATTTGATAAAACTCTCATCAAGACAGAAATTGATCAACAATATCAGAATTACTCTTTTCTAACAAAATTCTTGCTGTTTTATATCATGAGAGAATATTGGATAAAAGTACAAATACATTTGATGACTGCTGCATGTTATTATCATAGTGTCTATAGTGTAGCAAGAATGATAAATTCCTAAATCTTGTCTCCTAAAATAAAAAAACAAATAACAACATAGACACTACAGTAATAATAAAAATTAAAAAAATAAGTGGTTATCTAAGGTAGAGAAAGTGAGAAAAAAGAAGTACACCTTTACTTTACGGAAAGGAATTATTTATGAAAAGTGTATATCTCAACAATTCTGTTTTCTTTCTTAATTTTCAATGAAAATTGTTAACATGAACAAAATAATAAATAAAAATATAAACAAAATTTGAGCTTAAAATCTGAAGTGCAAGAAAAATTTCTGCAAAAAAAAGAAGAAATACCAAAATGAATAAATATACTTTACTGTAAATATATATATTCTCTTCATTGTCCATATAAATGTACATATATATTTTCATTCAGCCAGAATCATAATTCATTACACTTTTTGCATTAGCAGCATTGTCCATGCAACTTCAGAGAGGATGCTAATGATAAATATGGTGTTCCTTCAATATCGAGCACAAGTACCAAACATCTTTTCTTGCATCCTCTCCCTCACCCTCCCAGAAATATAGAAGCTCAAAATAATCACCCAAAAAATCCCAACAAGCTAAATACCACACTGCATAAAACCAACCTTTTCTCCTGCCTGCACGGTTTGCTCGGTGAGCTCGAGCCATTCCCCTAAAATCAGCAACAGTAAACTCGCGAGAGCTAAGTATGAGAGTGCACAAACTCCTAGTTCATTCCCTATTTGAATTGTATTTAAGAACAAACAAGAATCTAGATTAAGAAAATGTTTTGACAAAGATCAGACGTTTCTATTGTCCATTAAAAAACTATGCCAGGTTTGAAGATTATAACACAATGTTGTCAATTTTCATTCTTCTCTCTACCTTCAGGGGAGAAAAGAGGGATGTGCAAGTTTATATGATTATTCTATCAATCAGCAAGAAATTGATGCTTTTGTTTCAAATTGTAAATGTAAACATACATAGCTTAAATCCTCAATCTGATTTAAATCATATGAGAAGACCATTGGTAACAAACTTAAACACTCTGAGAAGATTTGAGAATTGAACTTTTCATTGTACTTACGATATACAGTAAAACCTGCTTTAGTGGCTACCTGTATATAAAGACCACCTGGTTATAAAACTATTTTTTGCTGTTCCTACAAAAACAGACATTGCTGACATCTCAGATATTTAAAAAATTTTATTCATTAAAAAAAATGAAATGCCACTTATGACAGACTTAACATTTGATATAAACACTCCTTGGATGATATTGCTACATTGAGACTTATATCTGGGCATTCATAGGTTGTAAGCTGATCTAGGGGTGCCTGTTTGATATTACGCTTTTCATATAGTGTAGATAATTACTATACATTTCTGACAGTTGCTCTTGTAATACATCATAGTCATATTCTCCTTCCCTAAATAGTTATCTCCCTTGTTTTCAGTTACAATACCAGGATTGACACCACTCTTGCAGGTGTAACGAAACAGTATTTGGTTTATCTATTAGCTTTTATACCAGTTGTTTTTAATTCCTCAACAGCTTGGTTTGTACGAGCACCACACTATAAAATACAAGGTTCTAACTTCTGGTTCAAATCCTTTTTTGGCCAATTCCAACATAAATATGAGAAAGATATATGGTAATTGGTATTCGCATCTATAGCTAGGGTTTCTTTTCTACTGGTGCTTGGCACAATCTAATGTAATATGAATTTAAGAAGTCATAGAACTTTGTCAGCCCTGCATTATGCAGTATCTCAACTGATAAGAATTCAGTTTTAACATGAGTTGAGTGAATTCTTAGCCTTTAGTAAATGTCTCTAGGTTTTGGTGCCAAATCCTGCTATATATAATGTAGTTATAGGCCTTTTCATCAGTTTCTTACATTCAAACCTACGGGAGATGTAGAATTACAATGGTACATATAACATCATTACTCTGTACATGTTACTATACTAAATCCCTTTCATTGTGTATACAAGTTTTTTGCTCATTAAACATTTATATTCTATAATACCTGTCCTCTTGCCAAGATATTTAACAAGACAATGGACTGACAAAAGTCCAAATGTAATCATCTTATCATTTGTCAAAATGTTTACCTCAAGGTTAAACCTTAAACGTCATTATACGGGAAAATCAAACCTTAACTGAGGCTCAAAATGCTAACACCGTGAAACAACTGCTGGTTGAAATCAAACAAAAAATAAAAACTGCTGTATCGTATTTGTCTCTCCAAGTGTCAAACAAGCTATAGCTTAAAAACCCTTAAAAAATAAATAAATAAAATAAAAACACCCTACCACACAAAAATCTCCCACCACTAATTTAATACCATACATTTTTTTCCTAATACTGATTGACCTAGATAGAACCAGTGATGATCTAAGAGAACTATTTACATGTTGGCATGTAAAATATTTGTGTATGTTTTTGTTGGTAACATGCGTGTCTGTGTGTCTGAGCATGTATGTGTGCACAAGTGCATGAGAATATAGATTAATAAGGTATATCCCATATATGTCCTCAGAGAAGAATCATATGGGTGTTTCTGTGGCCTGGTTGTCATAAATCTAATTACCAGAATGTTTAAAATTTCTAAACACTTGTACCTTAGAAATCATAACATAATAATTGTAACAGTACGTTAAATAGTGGACCAAATACGCTTGGAATTACAGTATCACTTCTCTTATCAACAATGAGAACTATTTATGGTTTACTTTGATTTAAGGATAAACAGCCAAAAGCATGAGGTTTTCTGTCTTAAATAAAAACATTGTTGAGGTATGTTTTCTCAGTAATTACACAGGTAACTTTGGCCCAAATATTGATGAAAGATAGTTATTACAGAAAAAAACAACTCTGACGATAATTCCTTTCATAATTCAAGAGGAATTAAGGAATAAAAAGTATCACTCTGTCGCTGTCCACTCACCATTTATAATGTTGTATATATAATAATGTTGAGTTTTGACATTACAGGCTTATGTTATACATAGCCCATTCTCCACTAATATACTCTTTTACCTTAATATTTACACAATGATTTATCCCAACAGCAAGTACACTACATATGTAAAAATCTAATGTACTACACTTTTTGACACTTTATTGTGATGTATTACTAATAAGTAATTGATTCTGTCACAAGTAAAAACAAAACAAAAACAAATCCAAAACAAAAAAATAAACAAAAGGACAAAATTCATAAGTTATTAGAGAGAGAAAGGTATATCTATGTGTATGATTGTAAGAAAGAATAAATTTCCATCGGACTTCATGACTAGACACACTCTACTTTTCATAAAGTGGCCGAGTGGTTAGCATGATCGACTTCAAATCAAAGGGTCCAGGGTTCGAATCCATGCAGCAACACTCTGTGGTTGGCTGTCTCTGTCTTTTGGATGAGATAGTAAAAACCAAAGTCCCGTGTCACAGTAAGTGATGCCACGTTAAAGAACCCTCCCTGCTCTACGGCCTTAAGTGCCAAGTGCCAAGCATAGGCAAAATTTGTCGCCCTTCACTGGCACACAGTGACGTCTCCATATGAGTGAAAGATTCTTCAGTGGGATGTTCATCAACAATCCAACAACAACAACAACTTTGTAACTATAATGTCAGTCAATGCACTCTCCCCTCCACCACAAGAAAAATGAACGTCAATTTGACAATATGTCTTACAAACAAGCTGCAGTCTCAAGTCACTTTACAATCTTATGTGGGGCCTCCGTGGCCGAGTGGTTAGCGTGTTCGACTGCGAATTGGAAGACTCGGGTTCGAGCCGCGTAAAACGCCACTCCGCGGTTGGCCGTCCCTGTCCTTCGGATGAGACAGTTAAAACCGAGGTCCCGTGTCACAGTAGGTGTTCACTGGCACACGGTGACGTCTCCATATGAGTGAAATATTCTTGAGTTGGACGTTAAACAACAATGCAACAACAACAATCTTATGTCTTTTTTATATCATCTAACTGTGTTATTAAGCACCGGACATATTTAACACCAACCAAAAATCATGATGTCATGTGTTAATACCTTTGTAAATGATGATGATAATTTTGGACGATCTTTTTTCACTTGGTCAAGATAAGTGATAATTATAGCTGTGAAGCTAAAGAGTAAACAGGGAAAATGACATGTAGTAGATAGGCTGGGGGGAGGATTTATAGATGGGAAAAAAAGCAGTACCTGTGTTCCAAATTTGCAATATTATAAATATAAAATTTTCAAATTCAAAAAGTCTATGAAGTCAGGTGAAGGGCACCTAACTTTCTTCTCAAGTTCAAGCTAACAATATACATGTACATGTACATGTATGTGTATACTTTCATGTGTTGTCTTTGTTAAACCCCATGATAAAATACATCTACATATATGTATCTACAGATATAAGCTATAAAACATATCAAATCAGATAAAGGTGGATGTTAAAATGCTTTTTAGTTGTAAATTGCATCATGTATATATATATATGTAGCCAGACAGTGAATGACTTTGTTTTGCACTAGAATGGCAGTAACATTCTTTAGGTAGCAATAGATTTTCTACTCCATTGACAGATGCACCTACCAAAATATTTTTCATGTGTAGATAACCAAACGATGATGAATTAGCATGTTAATTAAATACTTCCCACTCATGGCTAATTACCATACATTGTAGATGTTATGAGACAATGTTCCCATTGACTTACCTGCCTTCATGTTGGTAGGTAGTGAAATATTTCCTGTACATAAACTTAAACCTTCTTGCTCAGATTAATGAGGAGAGTATATATCTGTTAGTCCTATTGATCCCGGAACTTGTAACTTGTACGACTACAACTTTTACATATCAGGAACATCTAATTCACCTATTTAATCAGGGTCCATAGGCTATGCTTATCAGTTCATGCTTACTATGTCTCGCACATGTGTAGGCTGCTGGGCTACCTGGGCGTAACTGACACTATTTCTGTAATGTCATTATTCTTGCTGGAACTGATAATGATACTCTTGTGTGTAATCAATGCTACAAGTGTTTTCAGAGATATTTTATAGCCATAAATTCAACATGACAGTCTTATTTGGAGGTAGATCAGGTGAAAAACTTATTGACAGCCTTACAACCCTGTATATGTGTCTTTAAAATGCAATACGATATCAGCTTATTATGGGCATATCAACTTCCCCCATATCATTTGGAGAAAGTTTATACATTAAACACTAAACATGACACCCACTATTTCACTATTTTAACATGACAATTAGGGCAATTATTGCTATCAAGAATATATCTTTACTTTCTACAAATGTCTCTTCATTCAGGGGTAAAACTAAACCCTGACAATTAGGCCTAAAAAGTTTACATTTCTCTCTAAATTCAAATTTCTCTCCTTGTTTAGAACTGATTTGATCTAAGATTTTGTTCATTGATACTAACCAGCATAATACTGGATGTGAGTGAGATCTATTTATTGAAATTGTTGATATTTGCTTAAAAAAGCAAATCAAACAAAGGCATCTAACCTGAATACCAATCATAAAGTACATGTATATACATGTATGCTAAATTAAGCTATTTCTGTGGATGGAAATAAGTAAATAAATTTCATCAAAATTCTTCACATTGTGGACTATTGGAATTGATACATTGGCCTATCAAGTTTTATGATATTCCTGTAACAATGTAACATTAGAAAAGACACAATGTCTGTAGGGATTTATGACAAATGCCTGGCCCGACATTCAATAGCTTAAGCAGACAGGCACAATATTCACATCCCTCCCATGAAAATGAAATAATACTGAAACTATTGCACAATATCATATGCATGTAGACTTCATTCAAGCTGGTAAATCTTTAAACAGTTATGCAACAATACACATCATAGATATGTTTGCAATTTGGCATCTCATGATTTAATGCTATGTAAACAGGTTAGCAGCCTTGAATGCAGTAATTCAGTTGATAAGCCTACCTGTAAATATATCCAACATTTGCATTTTTAGCTCTGTGAGTAAATTTGATATCTAGAATTTAACTGCAAGGTTGCTCAACAATGCCTTGCTGAATAATACAGGAAAGCTAGAACGTGTATGTCTGTATAGATCATCAGATTTGTAAAGTTTACTCAATATAACATAAACATATTACATGAAGATCTAGAGGGTCACAAAATTCTGTATTACTCACTTAGAATATATACATTGAACAGCTTTCCATAAAAATTTTGTAATTTATTAGAACACTTACAAAGCATTATCAAATAAGATTTGTGTGTGAAAAAATGACACAAGGTCAAACATTCAGATCAAGTGAATACTTCAGGGAATAAGTACCCGTACTAGTATATAGAAAAACATTGTTTGTAAAATCTCTATCATCAACCATTTGTAAGATAAACATGGAAAGGATAAAATTTAATAAAGTTGAAAAACCGTTGAAGTCAGAAACTGAGTCACTTCTACTTTAAAATTTCAAACTTTTTCAGGAACCTATTCTGTATTTCTCTTTGCTGACTTGATGGAGTTCCAGAACTTAGTAAAGAATCAAGAAATGCCTGCAGAACTATCACATTTATATGCAGGTATAGCCATGGTGGAGAGGCATCTGTACTTGAGCACTTTTACATGCTTTTATCGTATAGATATGTAGTCTAGGCCAAGAAACAGAAGGATCAAAGTGATCATCAGAGGGAGCTCATCTGAGGTGACAAGACAGATCACTAACAAGACTTTGATGATACATGCACATATCATCACCATACATTATCCAAAATAACCTGTTTAACAGATAAACTTTGTAACTTTCCTGTAGCCTGTAAGACATGTGTATGCTTAAAACCCTCCGTTATGTATATTTGATGCTTTATGATGCCCGTGTTGTAGATAGATATATTGTACACTTTAAGAACACAACAGTGAACACTTTCTGCAACACTTAATTGTCTTAGAAATCCATCACCTACTACTGAATCCAAGTGGAACCCATATTTACTGGTACTAGCAATTGCTATAAACTCAAATAAATTACAAGTCTAAAATATATATACATAAAGTTCTCAGTATGTTAACTTTGCTTTGCTTGGTTTTGTTAAGTATGGGTAATTTATTATTTCTAGACTACAGTGTTGTGTGGCATATGTAACCTCAGGGAGTCTAAGCTTAGCTACATTTAATATGCATGTGCATGTAAAAGAGCTACCAGATGGATTAAAACCCTTTCCCTTCAGAACCCCCTCTCCCTTCAGAACCAATGAGGACCTCTTATATCTTCCCTTCTAATCCTGGCCCTGCCACCAGAGAATATTGTTAATTTTGAGCTACAAATACTTCAATCTGATTGAATCATACCATCTTCAATTTTCGTCATTATAGCTAACTAGATTTTCTATCTACTAGGAAAATAAATGATTTGTTTATACCTAGAGAGATGGTTCAATGCATATATGCTAGATTATTTAAGAAGCAGGTGTATGGGATCAAAATGGACTCTTCCAGTTATTAACAAGTGCAAAACTTGTAAACAAAATAACTTTTTTCTGGCTGGAGCTTGGCAAATCCAGCAAAACAGAAATTAGAGCTAATGTAATATTCATTTACCATAATTACCACCTGTTATTTGCCATAAACAAATATGACCACCTGCTTATTTAGGGATAGAATATGCATCGTAAGTTTGCAAGTGTAATTACTACAAAATCTATTCGAACTTTAAATCGAAATTTTATACAACAGATCAATGAAAAGCATTATTGCATGAACAAGGCTCATGGAAACTATACTCTAAATTTCATTACTGCAAGACCCCTGTTTAGAGAGACCATAACTACAGCCATGACATTGTGGTCTTCAAAGACAATTTGTCCTGTCCTTAAAAAAGCATTCATCTGTAATTTCACTATTTTTGAAAATTATCTTACCAATTTCTTATGTATTAAAATGTTGTTTACTCTTAGTCTAAAACACAAAAGTGAATTCACCATGTGCGAGGAATTCAATGTCAGAACATATATATTTTGTATGGAACACCTATCAAGTGTGACTAACGGATGCTAAATGAATTAAATATGAAACATTGCTCAGACCCATCAATTTCAGATGTAGGTAACTTTGTGCAAAGCAAGGGAAGAAAAGTTATAAGCTGTCATGAGGCAAGTGATTATTACAGCATTGAAAATTAACAACTAATGAGAAGAACATGTGTTTGTTATATTGCCAACATAATAATCTCGAGGTAGATTTATTTTGCATTCATTTACATGTATATGGTGTCCTTTGGTTTTATATATCTTTCATTTTCCTTCAATTCTAAATAATGCTGTCTAATACTTTAGTCACATAACCACCTCTTAACTGCGCCTTTGTGTACAGGACTCGATTTATGATACAATATATAAAAATCATTGGCTCTCTGCAAATAAACTGGCAAGTTTTCTCCCATACAGGTACATTATTCAACATGTAATATAGGGTTTCTATAGTCAAGTGTTAAGAGCATTTTACATTGAACCACCATGTTGCAGGTTTGCAACTGACTGTGGCGAATTCCTGCCATGTTTTATGAGAGTTTACTAAGTTACATGTACTTGTGGAGATTTGGTGGTCTTTTGTTGGGGGGGGGGGGGGGGGGGGTTGGGGGGTTACAGAGGAACATAAAATAAACCAATCAGTTTTGAAACCTACAGAGTATAAGCAATTAGCCTTGAAGCAATGTTTAGATGAATCACCCAATACTCAAAACTCATTTCAACAGGGTAAATTGGTACTTATCATTTATCAAGATTTCACACCATATTTACATCAAAACCATCAATATATAATCACAGTATGGCTCTTAACTTTCTCAGAAGCTTTTTTTCCAGGACTTGGAGAATCAGATAAATAAATAGTAAACAGGACTTTCAAGTAGGGCAATTAAAGCTCATAGGCTTGTACAGACATCTTATCCTTGTAGTTCTTCAGGTGGCCAATCACATTTGATGCTCCTAAACTTCAGTATTAACATAAACAATAATGTACTAGATTTCTTCATTAGAAGACCTAGTGACCCTGTCCTGGTAGCAGAGTAGAGAGTTCTGTATAAACAAGAGGAAAACCCAGACATCACAAACATCCACTACTACATAAACAACAGTAGTCACAGATCCCAATGTTAATAGTGTGGCTTTTTTAACATTTTCTGTTAAAAAAACAAAGAGAAAAAAGACGAGGATGTGAAAATAGTAACAGCATATCTTACTTTGAAGTTGTACATATGTAACATCTGCCAATCTATTAAACAAATTTCGAAATGCTCCAAGAATAATGTCTTATTTTGTCAAAAAAAAATCTATACTATAAACCATGTAACACCCTGGACTACAGCAGTTTTTGTGAAGTACAATGTTAAATGATGCAGAGAATTGTGCTGCTCAAATACCAGATCCAACTTCAAGGACAGGCTTGGTATGGGCCTATGTTAAAGATCTTTATTCACTATATAGAAGCAAGAAAAAAGGTCCAGTGTCAGGGATTGGCATGGCATGTAACATGTCCCTTACTGCATAGAATAGGACAAAGCCAAGATCCTGTGTTATATGGCTTAACTTGGTATATCAAATATTCCTTAGTGCATAGGATTAAGTCCTTAGCAAACACACACCTAAATGTGAGCGGCCTGGGTTATTGTCAACATTATAACTAATATACATTGTGGTGAAATTGGCATAAAGCATATATAAAACAAAGAAATAAACCATCCACAGATATAGACTCTCATTAGCTGCTGATAAGAAGAAAAGTTCAACCATTTATCATATGCCCAGAAGATTAAGCTCAATATCATGGGGTAAAAGGTCGCTCAATGTCATTTGGTCTGTATAAACTTACTGGAAAGGCTAAAGAACAACATAGTGTGTACATGTACCGGTATATGTGCATTATGCATTTTGGTTTGAGCAAATTAAGTGTGGTTTCATTTGCTGTACATCTTTTTGCATCCAACTTCACAAGCAATAAACGAGCAAGCATTTGCACAGAAATTGATCTTGCGTTCTGCTTGATGAAAACTGTGGAATTCAATGTGCTTCCCTCACCAACAGAAGTATGGTGAGTGAAATGAACACAAAGTTAATTCCATCTGTAAATATCAAGTAATTGCATGAAAAATCTTCTCTTCTTTTTAAATTGGCTATTCTATGTTGATGAACTAATTTCACAGTATACCAACACACGTGGGAAGAAAAGTTGAGCCGTTGACAGTGAAAAACAAACACCACCAGTCGGAGAGGTGGGTATTTAAAATACCAGTTGATGGGATCAGCACATCCCAGGTATGGCATTTAATCGAAACCACAATTTGTTTCTTTACAATCTTAAATCACATATGGCATATCAATGATTACATGAGGCTTGAAATCAATTTGTCATCCTCCCACTATACAAGTCTTTATTTGTTGGCCTTAACATATGTACACAAATCAAACTGAGGCTAGAAGTCTTGGGTCAAGATCATAAGTAGCACACCCTTGAATCATAGGTAGGCCTAACATTCATTTTTTTTTTTTTTTTTTAATTTTTTTGAAATCAGACATATTATTGAGGAAGTTAGATCCTGAACATGCTGAAATAAGATGGATGAACATAATATGAATGTGATTTCCATCATTCCCAAAATCAAAGTGTACAGCAATAAACCTATGCATACACAAATAAAAGTGTATTGTTAAATCATTGTTTAACATCCTATTGAAGAATATTTCACTCATATGGAGATGTCACCATGTGCCAGTGAAGGGCGACAAATTTTGCCTATGCTTGGCACTGCTGGCCGTAGAGCAGGAAGGGTTCTTTAACGTGCCAACACCTACTGTGACACGGGTCCTCGGTTTTTACTGTCTCATCCGAAAGACAGGGACGGCCAACCGTACAGTGGCGCTGTGGGAATCGAACACCGGACCCTTCCATTTGAAGTCGAACATGCTACAATAAATGTATTGTCAATTTCATCGATTAGACACACTAGTTTCAACACTACATGTATAAAGTTGTGAATAATTTGTCTTCTGTACAATGGATGGTTTTTTTAACAGTTGTTTAAAGCTTTATAAAATCAATTATGATTAATGAAATGAATAAGCAGTTTGTAAAATAAGGAATGGAGCAACAAAAAAAATAAACAAAAAAAATCTTAAATTAAATAATTCTTATATTTTTCTCAAAGATTAAATGTTGTAAATTTATTCATACAAAAGCGAAGATTAGTCACTGAATATAATCTATCCAATTTAATTGCATAAATAAGTAAATTCCAGTCTCCCCATACAATGCACTATACCAGTACAATCTATTTTGTATAATTGATTTACTGTATTTAGGGTGTTTTAATGGTCTGGTATTTCTATATTGTATTAATACCTTAAACGAAAACTCTCTTCAAAACACAAAAATCTTATGCATTTTAAATAGTTTGTACAAATCAGAATCAAGTATCCAAGTCTTTTGATGAATAGTAAAGAGGACTTTTATGTTGTGGGCGGTTAAATGTTCACAGTATTGACTTATAGAATTCCATTCATAAATCATGAAGATCATGTGATCTTAATATGCATTTCTTTGTACAGAGGTGTCACATGCAAGGTGAAAATTATCTACACCTTGTTCAAATCAGGTGATATCCCAGGGAATTTCACTCAATACAAGAAATAAAAGTAAAAAGATACCAGTAATCTATTTATAGTCCACACACTTCAAATGTGTGGGTTTTTCGTCTACTTCCTTTAATTTTTGATATTAGGAAGAAGAAGGGATATTTATAATCTATTTATACCATTATCAAGACCTGCAAGATAGAATTGATATGAAAACTGATATTAAGATAGAATGTGTCAATAATAACCTCACGGTTCATTTTCTTTGTTTACGTAGTTCACAAATGTAAGGGATGTTGTGCAATAATAGCTTTGTACATAAAAAGGAAAACACCTGTACACCCACATATGCTCTTGATATCAAAGGTTCTCATGCATAATCTTAGTTTTCCACCCCTAGCTGATTAAATTCCACTCACAGTTCAAAGCAGTAATTTCAGATTTCAAGCATCATAGGAGTAGCGATTTCCTCTACCTTTTTATAGCCCTCCACCCCTATTTCCTGTTGTGCAGGTAAACCTCATGCACAAGTAGTTCATGAAAGGCAAAGAAAATTTTGACTATACAAATACATGTACATTTATTTTCCTATTCTTGACCAAGGACCTTGCTCTTTAGCCCACCTTTGGAATAGGTAACTGACTGTTTCATCAGCTGACACTATCTCTATTTCATCAACCCTTGAAACCATTTTGAACCTGACTCAAGTACAACGCTAGTGCTGTTGCACTGGGATAATGGTTTTTGTCCTTTATTTTTTTCATCATAAGACAAATGCTTGTGAAATATAATCAGGAAATGTCACATAACAAAGACAAAAAAAGACTGTTATATATATAAAGCATAATTACTTGCTACAACATTTTGCAATTGGATGTCTACTATACAATGTATATAGGTAAAGCGACACATTGATTCTGTAACATGCAGGGGAAACTGACACAGAAACTTATGACAAGCAAATTCATGTTGAATTAATTCACAATAAGGCACAGAATATACACATGGCAGGTAGTGCATTGCAAAGACTTAAGCAGAACTACATGTATAATGAATCATAGAGTACATGCAAGATTACATATTTCTTGAGAGAACATGTACAAGTGATTCTACAGCTAAATGTACAACAACATCATAGATTACACGACTTTAAACAATCATCCAATCAAAACTGCCAATTTATTTTTTTTCTGGTACATTAAATAATCTTTCAGTCATATGGAATAATGGTGTCACGGTGGTGTCCACTTTTCAGAGGGAAAAACTCTGGTTCTGATAAACCCGGGTAAAGACCACCAGCATACCACAGCATAGTACACTGGCAAACCCTCTTGCATTTTAAGGTCTGGTGACAACAGGATCCAAACCAGAGGCAAGGAACTTCCTAATATAAAGTGTGATGCTCCACCTACTATAGAGACCCTTATTGATTGAAGGCAGAAACCCACAATAGTTCTGTGGGCAATTACGGTACTTGGTTAATGGCAAAAGAAAGAGCAGATGCTGAAGCTTCCAAGACTGTGGCCCCTGATCAACACCAGGCTTTGCTATCGGTATATGAAATGGTAGTAGATGTGTAGAGATACTTGTCCAGAGGGACCACCCAATATGCAACAGAAATACGCTGTATAAAGGGGGAGGCAGTTTCATAACAGAGCTCTTGTCAAAAGCATTTTCTACCAGTGTTTCTCTAAAAGGAGTATATTTTTTTTGCAAGGTTCTTAGAACCAGTTTCGTGTATGATTCCCACAGTATTGGGAGATGATCTTCCTAGGAAATATCCCTAAAGCTTTTTCAACAGACATCTATCAGAATAAATATGTGTATTTAGGAATTACTACTACAAGTAGTGAAAATATCAGTAACAAAACAGAAGCAGTAATTCTGTTGCAAGTTTGTTTTCCCCAGCAGTTATGCATTAGATAGTAATTTCAGATAAATACAAAACATGCTATTGCTCTTGTAAAATCTGAATGAAATTGTTACGTTGATGTACATGCACATGTACTTTCAAATTACCCCATTTTGATTGGTTTCTGTTTAACATCATTCAATAAATGTCAATCAAGGATACGATTTATCATTCTATTGCTAGGTATAAGTCAATTCAGAATGATATGACAGTACAAGCATACTACGGCCATAGACCACCCAATGTGTATAGCCTTTAATGTACAGATCAAAATGTTATGGATTAAACTAATTATGATTTCAATGTAAATACAAACGTCAAATGATGTAAAAGTACAAACAAACTTTGTAATTTTCTATTTAATGAAAGGTTTAAAGTGAGTAATACAAAATGAA
Organism: Pinna nobilis; assembly: GCA_016161895.1. Taxonomy (NCBI): domain Eukaryota; kingdom Metazoa; phylum Mollusca; class Bivalvia; order Pterioida; family Pinnidae; genus Pinna; species Pinna nobilis. The sequence goes on from JACSZP010021408.1 coordinate 29,941, forward strand.
TCTTTTCTCCACCCATATCATTTAACTGTATGATGTAGAATTATTTTACCTCATTCTAATCTGGAAATAAACAATTGGTACCATTCAAATGCTTATTCAAGTCATGTTTTAAAAGGCATCTAATTTACCAAGAATTGTACAAGTACATCTGAACTGAAGAAAATGAAAATAATATTATATCAATATGCATGTACATGTACAAGCATGCATGGATCCAGGATTTCTTTCCCAGGGGGTCAATGTTTTCCAAGGGGGGTCCAACTTGTAAAAAGGAAAAACTTGACCCAGCTAAATTTGATTAGATCCAATTTTAAGACAAGCTTAAAATTTCTGTATCTACCCAGTATCACGTAGGTGTTATCAATAATTTGAAATTGAACGCAAACCCAATAGATCCAAATCGATCTAAGTGATGAGAGTATTCAGTATATGAATAGTGAGATCCACCCCAGTAATTTACAGCATATTACATTTGTACAATGGGTGTATAGTTGCATCAAAGAAGGAGTGAGCTAAAGCTTTCAAGCAAATAGAGGATAGCGTAACCAATGAATCTGCATGCATCTACAAAAGCATGAGTCAAATCTAAAATGCAAACACAGAGCTGAAAAAGAAACATCATGAATGAATACTCAGCACTTAAGTAGATGTATTTATACAAGGAGTAGGGGTGATTGAGTGAAATGTTTGTCAACATTTCAGCAGGTGACAAAGGAGTGTATACCAGGTGAGGACAAACACTCCAGGTTATAAAAAGTTACATGTAGGTTAATTATGTATAGCCACACTGTCTCAGACAGGTAAACGAGGTGGCACCTTCACATATAATATCATGCAGAATTGGTCCAAGGGATTGCTACGCAATTTTGGACAATGGTCATTAAGTCTTAAAATGTTGCTATAGTTGTATGATTTTTAGGTACTGAACACAGGCACTTGTGTCATGCAAGCCCCCATTTCAATAGCACCCCTAAACCAATTTGAGAAGGGCTTGCAAGACATGAGTGCCTATGGTACTGGACCATTGATTTGGGCTGTAATACTCACTCATTTACTGTGCATGTACAGGTATATGTACAATACTAGGACCTCAGTGTCAAGATCACCTAACTTACTGATACATGGCCTGATTAAAGAGGCTGCCATTAAGTCAGGTTGAAAGTGCCTTGAATATAATAATAAACTGCCTGAATTTTGATGTCCCCATCCCTAATTTTAGACAATTTAGTAAATGAGGTGGTCTATAGACAAGGTTCTACTGTATATGCTGAGCATCAGTGATAATCAAATGCTGCATTTCATTCAATAAGTCTCTAAGCAAATATTGTAATTTGAGAGATTTGTAGAAAGATCAAAAATGAATAATGTACTGGGCCATGCATAATACACTAAGTTTAAGTACATTTGTAACAGCTGAAGTTTTAAACCTAGAGCAGTCAAACGTCTATGTAGATACTAAAGTGCTCCGTGTCATCCAGTATTTGTGTGTGCGCCTGTTGTTTTTTTTTATAACATAGATGTGCGTATATTGATTGAATGGGTAAGAAGCTGAACCTTAAGTGTGTCAGATCTTTAACAGCATAAACTTATTTTTGAGAGATGGATTATCAAATACAGTAAAACCTGCTTTAGTGACCACCTGTATATAAAGACCACCTGCTAACAAAGACTGTTTTATGCTGTCCCTAAAAGTATGATTTTTGAACTATCAACTTCTAGATAAAGACCACCTTCCTACATGTATAAAGACCAGTTTCCTTGTGTCTCTAAGAAGGTTGTTTTATACAAGTTTTACTGTAGTGTAACAGAGAGAGAGAGAGAGATGTCCTAAAGCTTTACATATTCTTTGCTTTAAAAGTAAAAATTCAGCAAGCCAATATTAACATTTGTAAGATTGTTCAACACAAATGAACATTTAACTTATGTTGTGTGTATGACATGTGAATGTCTTACTATTTGACCACCCAGGATTAGATTTTTTACACTTCAATGAAAATATAGGAGACCAGCTTCGGTACTTAATTAAATGTCTTATGAATGAAACAGTTTTTCTTATCCATTCATATAAATCATACTACATGTATGTTGTATCTGCTGGTAAACTGTTATAAGAGATGATCTGTAACAGATGCATTGCCAAGTGTGTAGATCAGTTTTATGCACAGCTTGTATCAGAGAAGGCAATGATGTTTTATCTTTTACCTTTTTGCCATATATATCTCATTTAATCAGATCCAGTCAGTAAAAACTGACAGAGTTGTAATCTTCAAGCCCCGCTATTGTGTTTTCCATGTTAACCCAGGTGTACTCATGTTCAACGTGATTTTGGTCATTAAACAGTGATAGCTTACATGTTCTTCCTAATGAGAACATGTTGACATATATACCGGTATGTACCATTGTTTTTCTTATTGCCAATGCAGTACTGTGTACACATTTGTTGTGGCGACATTGGTGTTCCATATATTGTTTCTTGACGACAGAAATCAATGAAGCAGTGTGGAAAATATCATGTAAATACCCTTTAAGTATGTTGTGTAATACAGTCAAAATCTGTAAATAATTCAGGTAGGTATCCTAGTAATTATTACCACTAAAAAACCGAAAGCAATGACATGTAGTAGATTAACCAACATATTTAATCAATAATTAATAACGAAATAAATAAAGTTACTGTAAAGTAAAGACAATTTGATGAAACCATGGCTACGATAATTTTACAATTTGCACTACCAGTATTTAAAATAAGAAAAAGTAATATTTTACAATACTTTGACCTATTAGCTAGTCTCAATGGGGTCATGGTTGATTTTTCTTGTCCATCAGATGAGACAGTAGAAACCGAGTTAGTACATTAAAGATGCCCCACTATCTTTAATTAACACAGGTCAAAATTTCAAATGCTTGCACAAACTTGATGTCATCATGGTATCATTTTCAAAGACATACATCCCAACTGTTATGCAAGATTTATAGTGGTGTACATGTTGCTATTGAGTACCACATCAGTTGTTCTAGAGCAACTTGTCTAGTGCAACTGAAAACCAGCAACTCATACTGGCTGCAACACCATTATGTGGACTATTTGTTAATTCTTCAAAAAGAGGAAATCACTTTGAATATACTCTGTAAATGCATAACACATCTTGATGAAATGGGAAGTCAAGTATATAATGTACAATTCTATCTTCAGGAAAACTTTTCATTCCATAATATGATAAACATGTACATGCAAATATTTATCATATCCTTTCTGTTTCATAATTGTAAAATAGTGTAGAAAGTGTATTGGCCTACTTTATAATTTACCCCAAAGAAAAGGAACTTGTATTTTCTGTTGTAAACAACTTTTCTGCTGAACAGATTTTGTTGCAGTGAATAAAAATGTCACATAAATCTCTCAAATACAGTTTGTTGCAGATCATTATCAGTGAATGCTTAATTCTAGATGTTATCATTCATCGTAATATGTGCCTACTATTATGTTATTTCAGCTCTATTGTGGGGCAATCAAACTGATGCAGGCATTAGAGCTTTTCTACCCATGCACGGATCTCGAAGGGGGGAAAGGCAAGGGAGTCAAACCCCCCCTGGAATTGGCAAAGTATATATCATTATTGATCAATGGTGCTTAGATGCTCATTTTTTTTCTTGCCACAAGTCTGACACCCCCCCCCCCCTCTCCTAGAAAAAAAAATCCTGGATTTGCACGCATGCTACCTATTCAAAAAGACAATTCTTGACACAAAAGCTCCATTTTTACTGTCTCTTTAAAATTCAATGGAATAGAATACAGCCATGCCACAGCTAGCACACGAACCCCATCCCTTTTGTATTAAGTACTTTATTCACCAACTAACTACATGTAGATCATTTACACATATCTTGGCCCATATCAAGCTGTTTCATAGCTCCCCCTCCCCAATACGATGTATATACCTGTTGTATCATCATAAGTGATTCAACCTGATAAAAAAAAAAGTGTCGAAAAGGGTGCACATTTTCCATCACACCACTTTCTTGTACCAGGAAGTAATTAAATAAAAAGAAAACCATTTACCTAAAACATTTGCTAGATGTACTCAAGTACAAAAATGTAAATCTTTTAATACTTAAACTCAGTTTACCTGTATCAAAATTCAGTCACTCATTCAATATGTGCATGCATTTAATAATGAAAGTTCTCCTGCTTCTTTTACCTACTGATTTATAACCTATGTTTTTATTTTTTACTATTTGTATTGGACTTTTTCCTTTTCTTACTTTATAAACATATCAGTGTGTACATGTATATGCACATTTTGTCTGTTTAAACTCACTTAAATTGATTTACTTGCAGGCCATTAGTGCACACACATATAACTTCTAGTACATATTTTATATTCCTAAACAGACTCTAAAACATGTGTGGCCTAGCTGCAGGATGAATTTATGTGTGACTTGAAAAATATCACCTCCAGTATCAAAGTTACACTCCACCCAGAGATCTACACTTGTGATTTTCATTCAACATTTCTCTCATTTATAATACGATGACTACATGTGTGCTGTTCCTAACTTTAGAAATACTTGTTTTTAATTTTAGGGACAATTTTATGTACATAAGCTTAACCAATCAGCTTGCTGAAGTATGATAAAAATCTGACTTATTTTATAGGTGAAATACACAGGTACAAAATGCAACAGGATGTTGACTTCATTACAAATAAATAAAAAATTTACTTCTAAACTATTTTTTGTAAAAAGTGCAACATATACAAGAAATGGTGTAATATACATGTATGTTACAAAGGTATTAGTTAGAGTATGACAGATATCATATTTTTACACCAAATATGTAGCCCATGATGGAATACATAAACTTATGTAAAATAGATATACAAGAACTATACATGTAATGATGTATTCAAAACCAGAATTCCATGTAAAGATACACATTCATGCAATGTACATGTACCAGTATAATATGTCTAATTTCACTAATTGTTTAATAATATTTTCTATCTTTTTTCTTTGTTTTTTATTTAGCTTGTTAAAACACTGTTTTTAGATACTGTAGATATGTCTGTCATCACGAATGTCTATTCTATTGGTATCAAATAGCCTTTTCATTTCTAAAGAAAAAGCTCCATTTGAACCGGATATACTAGCTTTGCCTTCAATAGTGAACCTGACCTCAAACACACTCTGAAAATTTTTAATTAAATTTCAAAGCAGTACTTAAATAATTCAGTACTACTGACATATTTACAAAGAAATGGTGGAGATCTCTTCACATCAATAAAAAAAAACCAAGCCAGTTGCATAGAAATGATTTTATAATCAAAAGAGAACAAAGAGTAAAAAAGAAATTCTAAGCAAATTAGTTACATCTCACTTGGAAGTACATGAAGCTGAGAGTTTAAACATTTTAGAGATAGTCCTTGAAGACAAATCAACAAATCCTCACAGAAAAATTTGGAATTCGACCTTTTTGCCAAAAACAACGGAGATTTAACAGGTTTTCGTGTTGCTGATACGATTCCTTGTCAAAGTTTAGTCTACCTATATATGTGAGTGCTTTTCATGTTTCTGTATTATTGTACCAGCAGGAGATAGGAGATGCTCAAATGATGTAGTCATAATCTTATTTTACCATCTGTTTCACCGATGAATACCTACTGCTGTAGCAAACAAACAAAAAATACTCAAAAATTATCAAAACTGGAATCTCTATCGTCTCCAGGTTTCACAAGGAAAAAAAAAAGCTGAGTTGAAGATAATCAGACTGGATAATTCTTCTGCAGCAGCAAACTCCCGAAATTTTTTTGTTTAATTGAATTAGTCTATCCGGATAACCCTT
>JACSZP010021426.1:0-10547 GCA_016161895.1 Pinna nobilis
AGAAAAGAGATGTTGAAATCATCCCTTTTTAGTAAAGCTTAGTTCTCAACCGTCCCTCACTGTCGATCACGGGATGAAACGGATCAGTCAGTTTCAATGGTGTAATTCAATGTTCATACGAATAAACAAATTAGCAAGCAAGAGGTGGAATACAGTTGCTACCCATTGGAATGCCGACAGTTTGTTGAAATTTCAGTCCACCGAACACAATCTCGTGACCTGGGAAGTTTGCATATTAAGTCTATACAACTTTCAAATTTGCAAAATAAGTATTAGTAAATTCCTGCACTTTTTTACCCGCCAGATTCTGATTTTCAGAATCCCTTAACCACATGCATATCGCAAGGACAAAAGTCAAGATCTGGGTCACTAAGTCAAATGTATGGTGAAGGTATATATGGTATATATAACTTTATTTCCTATACATTCTGTATTACAAGAGAAATCTGCTTTCAGAACTTCTTATTTAGACGAACTTTCGAACAAATATAAATTGTCGACATGATTGAAATGCAAAAAAATTCCACATAGGGGGTACCACCTTATAACTGATTAAATGTTGAAAATTGCGGTAAACAATTATTAACGTAAAACCAAACAAACACGTTTATAAACATAGAGCTGAAAAGAAAGAATAAAAAAATCGGAACACTACATTATGAAAACTGGAAATTCTGTCCAAACCTTTACCCAGTTACTAAACACATAATTATGATACTCCTAGATTCTGAGAGCTAATTAATGCCGTGTCATAAAGATTCAAAGAATCGAGTGGATTGTCTAATCTTAACAATAACCAAACAAACACTGATATAAACATACAGCTGAAAAGAAAAAGAAAAAAGGGGGTAGGAAACTAAATTACAAGGCGTAAATGGGAATCCTTTTCCAAGTTGCTAAACGCATACAGTAGAACCGGGATATACTGAAACCATAGGGGAATAGGTTTACTTTCAAATAAACTGAGTTTTCAAAATAACTATGCATGTTAAACTAGTAGTTAAGACATTTAGCCGTGGAATGAAAATAATTTCAAATTAAGCGGGATTTCAATATATCTGAGTTCAATATAAGTGGGTTTTACTGTATGATACATGTGCACCTAGATTATGAGATATGATTAATTAAGTGTCAATCAGATACAAAAAGACGAGAACGAATCGTCTAGTCTACACACTGTGGTGCGGTGCCTATAGATCTCCTCTGGTATTATCCTGATTTCTGATACCTAAACAGTAATATATCACGTAAAACGAACCTTTTATATCAACTACAAATAACAGTTGAATGATATCTAACTCGTACATCGCGCCGTAATGACCCGTTAATTGTTTTTACAAATTCAGCAATACAAACATAAACGTCTTTAATACATGAAAATTAGTTCCTGATAGCAGAACAGCTTATAGCCATCATAAAGACGTCATATTTCTTTATTTTGTTCACAATCTTATCTGATAGCCTTATCACTAATGACCGTCATAAACCTTTTTGTGTTAGTTGGTATTTTACAATATTTTTGTCAAACAGTTGTACAAAAGATATGCACAATGCTGAAACTGCCAGTAAATTTCGGAGTTGATAGTATATCAAACATTCTAGTTTTACATTGGCAGTTTCTAATATCCCCCACATCGTGTTTGGTTGTTGATTCAAGTACAACAGTTCTAACAGGACAAATTAATCCCCCATTTGTTTCAATAGATTCTATTTTTCAGAACCTCTTGGCCAAAAAAGAGATCGCAAGGCCTAAAGTCGAGGTATGGGTCAATAGGTCAAAGATCTTGGTATCAAAATGTAATTAAATGGTGAAGGTATGTGTGAAATACAGCACTCTCTAGTACACTCTAAGAAAAATCTGCTTTCAGAACTTCTGAACAGGGCGGACAGACGAACGGACATAAATTATCGGCATGATTGTAATATTGCGGCCTGTAGCGTAAGACAACAATAAAACGCCAAAAGTTCACACTGGTGGCCCCACGCAATATCTGATAAAATGCTGAAAATTGCACTAAACAATGAATTAAACGTATGACCAAACGAACACTGATATATACAGCTGAAACGAAAAAATAAAACAAAACGGAAAACTATACTACAGAGTCCGTAACTGAAAAAAAAACATACGGAGATCACACTGAAAAACATAATTACGGAAATCGTCTCTGAAAAAAGAAAAACAATGGAGATTGTCACGTGATCAATGTCACTTGATCGATAAGTAAAAGGATCAGAGCACAAAATTTGACCAATAATTGACCAAAATTTGACCAATAATTGTCAAGCTGCGGTTGCATGAGGTTCAATTCTTTATTTCTTTGTATCAGAGATACATAAGATATTTACAAGTATACATATATACAGAGAACAATATAAAAATATAACAGAGAGTGAATGGTACTTAAACCTGCAACTTATAAATTTTTCGAGGTTACAGTCACGTTAATAGTACTGTTCTCAGGACTTTGATTTCGTAAGTGCATGAGTCTTTGGCAGATTGCACAAGTCACACTTAAAATAAGTACAATTGTCTATTGATACCTTGGTTGATTGTGTCGCTGCCGATCAGATAATACTATGAAGTGCAGCATAAAAGAAGGAATAAAGAAGGACGTGTCCTGAACTACCCGTCCTCTATTCAATAACTGACCCCTTTACAAAAAAACCGGAACAAAGTTGCCTTCATTTGTTCTTCGAGTTTTCGAAAACATATGCTACACTGAAAATAGTTTGTCCTTAGTTTGATATTGTATACCAGTAAAAAATGGATGAAGCAGAAAGGAAAGTTCTACGGACGAATTACAGTCTACTGCAAGATATTTTGATGACTCCTGAACTAACCGGAGAATTCTACTCACGTGGCCTCCTAACGGAAGAAATGAAGGACCGCCTACAGGTAAGATAAATAGGACGCGAAGTATACTAAACGTGTAACTACTCTAGTGTTTGGTCTTTCTTGCCCTTTAGGTGAAACACTACTTAGAACCGAAATACAATGTCGCAATAAATACATGTGGAACCTCGCCTAAAGACCATCTCACTTAGGATACCACCTCGCTATTAAGGACATTAGAATTCAGTCTGTTTATCATTATTTCAGGCTATTTCAACCTCACTAATGAGACCACCTAACTAATCAGACCGATAATAACCGGTCACTTGGGTGGTCTTAATAGCGAGGTTCCACCATGTACATGTATCGGCACATTTATCCTTTTACAGGCAAAAAGAGATACATGCATTTGTCGTCAGTCTATCCGAGCACTACGACATATATTTCGTCTTTATACATTTACATGTACTATGTTATTATATATATGACGTCATATCAGAAATACGTCTGCCTATAATATGACGTAATTGTGCATATCTGTGCCCGTCAAAGGATTAAAGACCCGCCACTGGTAAATTAATAAAAGGGCCGAGAAAAAGGTGTCAGAAGTACATATTATATATGCATGTATATATGTCAAACCAATAACGACAAGGTCATCCATGCTCAAAATAATTCTGTTTAAATAAATATAATTAAATTTTATAAATTTCTGAGGATTTCATTGGTTTATGATCCAGGAAACACTCAGTTCGTGCTTCAATGACCCGAACGCTAATTAAGCCACACCCATTAAGGTTGTGTAATACGTCACGCACACTGAATGCAGTGGTGTTGGTGGTGGTCATAATTACACAATTATTGCGCAACTGTTTTTATTATATTATTTGATAGAAAATGAAAAGATAAACAAACGTTTCAAAAATTAACGAAGTTTCACGAATTACACAGTGTGCACAGTCTTCATTCAGGTCAGTTCGCAGTGAACAGGACGAAATATAGAATCAATGCTTAAATGTTGATTTACAATAAATATCGCCACATAAGTTATTAAGTCTTATAAAAAAAACAAAAAGCGCGTAAGTAAAATCTCTGAAACAAAGTTCATCAGATACGGTCCTTTTACTTTAGATCGAAGAATTTTTTGCTATGTTTTTTTTTGGCGAGCTAAGACTTTCTTTAATTTGTAGAATTGACATGCGTATCTGTGTGTTTTATTCTTTCATTCAATGTTAATGTCATGTTACAATATCAAGTACATTTTTTTCGCAAGTTGAAACTACTAAAATTATGAATGGAATTCGCGGGAAATGTAAGGGTCATTGGTTTAAAAGAATTACACATTTACATGTTATGTATAAGTTTGATGCAAAGTTACCGTGGCCTCATGTATAAATCTTAACCACAAATAAAATCGCAAAAGTGAAATTTTGTTATTAGAAATATAGCCTAGTACAATCTGTGTCATCACTACAAAAATGGCTCCTACTATCATATTTGTTCTAAAGATATTTGTTGTATTAGCAGTCTTTTGCGTTCGTAAAAAGGTGAAAATAAATAGCGATTTATCTTGTTACTCCTATAAGCAATAAAAAATAACGAGCTACGCAAACACGGAGCTTTGGATATACAAGAAGTGAAATCAGGTGCCTAGGATGAGTAACGACCGGTCACACCCGCCGTGAGTCCTATACCTTGATTATAATTATAAGACACATCACACAGCATTCGAATTATAGACGATTCGAACCTCGATCGGGGACGATTAAATGTTCCTGTCCTTAAACACAAAGGTGCTGAAGCATTGTATATTTCGACTATGTAAAGAACTTTCACTTCTTAAGAGAGAGATTTAAGCGTGGATTGAGGAGAAACCAGAGTGCTTAATTGTAACAAATATCCAGAATAAGCCAAAATGCTAAGCCCTCAGTCGGTATTATTCGATGTCCCCATATTGGTGACATATTTAGCCAACCAAAAAGTGGTTAATATCAAAAGTACCTCGTAATACAGCTCTAAATGATCAGCCGCATTAATACATTTCTTCATTACAGTTCACTGCCGGATATTCAATACTTGATAGTCATTTCAGGGATATGACAGTTTTAGCTAACTAGACCGTTATAACGATCCTATAATTTGCGAAAAGTTGATTTTAATCGAAACTGTTGAAACCCTTGTAACGTCAACTTGTTTGCATGTAGCTTGTCTCGATTAAAAAACTTATTGTATGCAGAATAATTCTTGCGTATCGAACCAGTTTACATACATAAACGATATCGCCATACATATATTTGAACTTCTATACCTCTGTTTTATTTAAATATAGGTTATCAGATTGTTGCATTGGGTCATAGGATTCATGCACGCTTAAAATGTCGATTTAGAAGATTTGGCACCATACATTTCTAAACTTTGATTTTTTTCTCACACAGGGTGAAAGAGATAGAGTAAAAATAATCAAATTCGTAGATATCTTAACACAGAGGGGTCCGAAGGCCTTCAATCGTTTTGTTGACGTAATTAGACGGGATTACTCTTGGATTGCCGAGACATTAGAGAAAGATGTTAAGAAAATGAAGGACCGAGACTCTGGGACGGAAACAGTACAAAAGAAAGAATCGGAGACGGAGGTCCGAGGTAGGAGTTTCAAGAATGTGATTATTTTTTCTCTTCCAACAGTCCTTGTTCTAGTTTAAACTCATTAATGTCTTCTTTTCTGAAGCAACTTAACTACGGTAGTAAAAGAAAGGTAAAGGTAACGAACAGTATTCGATCTCAAAATTCCCATAAGAAATGCAAAGTAAGGAGTAGGGCATACACGGACCCCTGGATACACCAGAAGTGTGATCAGGTATCTAGGAGGAGTAAGCATCCCCTGTTGACCGGTCACATCCGCCGTGAGTCCTATATCTTAATCAGGTGATGGGATTAATCCGTTATCTAGCTTAGTGTGTAAAGAATGGTCTATCAAACGTTAAGAAACATGTCAGATAGCATTCGACCCAATGATAGGCCGTATCGGCAAGCCAGTTAGCAATTGTTCAATTGAACATACATTGTACATTTCATGATTAAACTGACTAGTTGTGATGAAATGTGATTGACAAGAATAACATAAATCAATTTGTGACGATATTTATTTAGGTACATTAAGAATTTGTCAAATAAGCAATATCAAAATTTCAGAAACTTTCGACTACGAGTGATTTTTATCGTAAGATTCTTTGTGAAAAGTTCCACTGATCATTGTACCGACCGTAGAATTTACCAAAAGCTGTCTGCGACCGTGACTGTTGGAACCTCTGTAGCAGTAACTTGTTTGTCAGTAGCTCGTTTTAAAAAGCATATCGAATCAGTTGAGAGACATAAACTCCACTTGCAGGTGAGAATGGAATATTGCTACATAAATATGGGAAGTCGACGATTGTGAAGCTGAGTTAAAGGTTGAGTTGTCAGTTTACCGTTAAGGTCTATGTTCAATTAAATAGCCAAGTACGAAGCGGTCGTAGAAGTTTTTGCAGTGTCTTTTGTCTCGAGTTCACAGGGGTATATCGAATCGAGAAATGAACGAAAATGATTTTAGTTAATGGATAAAAAGCCGTCGATATATCTAAATGTCGAGTTGAAGGCAACAGCAAGAGACTTCTTCTTCTTCTGAATAAAATCTATTTCATCCGAATAAAAAAATAGGTCAGCTAGAAAAGGAGCACGATTCCAATAAACTTGGAAGACCTGGTCACCAAAGAATACGAAAATATTGTCAATGAGGAACTTATTAATATCATCCCCAGAGTACTTGTAGGTAGAATCAGAATGGTGTTTAACAAAGTAATTTTTTTTAATTAAGGACCCTCCCGTGGCATATGTTCCACGGAAACCCTACGATTTCGGTTGAACGAACAAATGAACAACTGTGTATCAGACATTTATATTATTGTGTCTTGTTCAGTCACATTTCGTTACCATATTTTCGATTATTTTTTTTGCAGATGACTACGAAAATGCCCAAGCCTCACTCCCACTCTTTGCAAAATATCAACTTCTTGAACAATGGAAAAACCTATTAGAGCACCTTAAAGACCACCGTGACGTCATTGCCGACGAAAAGAACATCAGCACGATACGCCTTGATGACGTAGGCAACTTGATTAAGATGATGATGCAAATTTGCAAGAAGAAACGAGAATACTACAAACAGAAAATTAGTAAACAAGCAACCGAAAAAGAGGAAATGAAGTCAAAAATTAAGGAACTCACCAAAGAAAACGAGGAAATTAACAGAAAATTATCTATTGCACATAATGAACTGGAGGTATCAGACTTTCACCTAAAGCACGTGAAAGACCAATTGAACAAAAGCAACCAAGAAATAGCCGAGCTAAAAGCAACACTAAGCGTATCACCTAATCCAGAACCGAACGTTGTCGGGCGTGTTTCTCGTGAGAGTACTATGGTGTCTTTAAATCTTTCCCTCAGGGGAGAGGCTGCTCTTGGAAACTACAAACAGCCCCAAATCTCTCCCTGCGAAGAAGAATGTGAAAATCCTACTGAAAAGGCAAACGAAAACTCGACACAGGAGCAGAAAAGTACACTCATTGTTCACGAGGAGAATCCGGATCCGGAAGTAATATCGGAAACTATCGATGATCAGAATAATAATTACCAACCTACACAGTGTAAAACAGAGGAAGTGAACGTGATAATGAAGGCCATGGCGGTATGTGAGACAGCGCCAACGACCAAAGTGAGCTCGGTGTCCGACAAACTGACCAAACCATCCATTCCTGGTTTTCAGATGAACTGGAGTCCTCCAAAATATGGCAGAGGTCGTGACCAAAATGCCAATGTAACTAATGGCGCATACCAGCTCAGAAAAGGTCCACAGCAACAGAGTGTGATGAGGAATCAGCGGTACAGAGACAAAAATCAAAACGTACAGAGGAAGCAGATGCAGGGGAATAGTCTGATCCCGGAAACAAAAAAGTATCAAAACTTTAGAGACACTGCTAAATCACGGTTATACTGATGACACCTATTGAGAGAGAGAGAGAGATTATGTGCTTTTATAAAGCATTGTAGATATTAATTTATTAAATTTTTTCATCAGGGTTTATCTGACGACTTCGGTCAATCTATCAAGAGCATGATATCTCGTCTGACTACTTTGGAAATTTTGAAATGACGAGTGAATCGCACATGAATAAAATTTCACGGAAGTAATATTAAGAAGTTGTAAACTATTTTAAGATATAAATCTGATCCAAAATATGTTAAAAACTGTGTCGAATGATAATTTTATTATGACTTCGTCAAAGTTACTTATGATTGGTCAAATAGATAAAATATTTTGGCTTGGCGCTCTTAACACTTATTATAATGCACTGTGTTTGTTTTGCGTTATTTCATTGGTCGGTGAAGTTGAAAACTCGCAGGATATTCACGATTCACTGCTAGTGTTTAAATGACGTCACAATTTGATTGTTTACGTATTACATTGACGCCATTGGTCTCACTACACAGTTAACAGGAAGTGGCCCCTGTAGTGCATGAAAAATAGCTAAATGCTTGAATTTAATCAAAGTGGAGTGAAAATTGATGTATGTAAGCTATGAGAGAGGTAAAATATGATTTATAAAGCTGGATTTCAGTAGAATTTGAAAACATATGGGAATGTGCAGTTTGGAGTAGGGATATGGTGCAAGAGTACTGAGTAAGGTGGCAGGGGGAATCCCCATAGTTCAAAAACAGTCATGCTGGTAAGCACATGGTTTCTTGATACCAGTCATTCAGTGAGAATTTGCAAAAAATTGAAACGGGAAACACCCCTTTATTTTTTAACAGAAAAATCAGTAGAGGATTTCCTTTCAGATGAGCCCTAGCTTATGAACGGATCAACCCGTATATGTTCAGGGTGGACTTTTAAACGTTGACAATTTAGCATGTAACTGTGTAATGAGACCATTGTAATGACCTTCATGGTGATTTGGTCGTTGATAAAATTAGGACATCTATGCGTTTCGGCACTTTTTGGCATGACACTAAAGAAACAATGCTAATTTAGAATGTAATGAGCATCAGAATAGGGTGACCGTGTGACTGTTTTACAAAAACTGACAGGGTACCGTTGAATCTCCTATCAGAAATATCCGTATCATTTCTGACAGGGGATTCGCCGATACCCGGTCAGCTTTTGTAAAACAGTCACATGGTAACCCTTAATTCTGATGCATCGTCTTTGCTCTACAATATTTCATTGGGCGACGGTGAAGTCGAAAACTTGTATGGTATTCACGATTCACTGCTATTTTAAATGACGTCACATTTTGGTTGGTTATGTCTCATGACTGTGCTTTTGAAGAGCATTGATATGTTCTAGCCAACGGCATTATGCCATAAGTTTATGAACAAACGTCATTTGTACTATATATTTATAGTAAATTTGTTTTTTAAACTGCTCTAATTTTATTATTATTCAACCGATTTAAATGAAACCTTTCTTTAAAAATTCATAATTTACTCAAGAATAGTTCAATATAAACAAATTTATATTCTGTAAAGTGGTTAAAAAATGCAATAAGTAGAACACAAGATTCAATTTTCAAGTTGTCAAAAATCCCAACAATAAGTAACGTTATATAGAGAATGTACATTTTAAAATTTTAACAAGTGAGTTAATTTCATGTAATCTCAAAATCTGCTGTAAGAAAATTATAAAGTTTTATATCTGAAGAAACTACATAAAAATCGAAATTGTGTGTACAAAGAACATAAAAATTAGTCCAGGCTATGAAAACCTAAGGAATTTTTAAAAAATGCAATTTCACTATAAATATACAGTTAAATGGTGTTTGTTCATAAACTTATGGCACAATGCTGTATATGGTAAGCTGGTCATTTATATAAGTAGGACATTTATCTGTCTCCATAGTTTCTTACACAACACTAGAGAATCAATGTGGAGCATTAGAATAGGGTTACCATGTGACTGCTGAACACAGACTGACAGAGTATCGGCGAATTCCCCGTCAGAAATCCGCAAAGAAGTTTCTCCGCAAAGCCTCAACCCTTAACTGCTTACCGTTCAATTTACTTACTGTTTACAGGGTTATTTTCGCCCCGTAATATATTTTCGACCCGTTTTAAATTCACTCAATCTCGTCAAAATTTTATTCAATGAATTTACCGTTTTTGAATTCGCTCAGTTTGAATTCGCCCATTGATGTTGAGAGCGAAAGGGACGAAAGTTAAAGGGGGGCGAAAATTTCCCTGGTTATCGTACATCTCGTATAGTCAGGTAAGCATGCGCAAGATTAGCCTAGCTAGGATGCATTAAAATATTGAATAGTTTGGTTATTGTATTATTCTATCGCAGAGTCAATAACAATATTGTGAAAACTTGTCTGGCCCTGGCTGGATTTGGACCGGGTATTCTAGTTTAAGAAAGTAGCACGTAAGCTAAAGAGAATTCCCATTAGCTAAGTTAGGATCAAGTGGCTAGTAAACACCTGAGACATTTATTTTTCACAAGTCAATCTCATACTAATCAAGACACAAGTACGCGAGAAGAAGAGCACAGTTGATACCAATTGGAATACCGATAAGCTGTTGAAAACCCCGCACATCGAAGACCACAAATATATTGTCAACAAAAAAAATCTAGCTTTGTGATGGTTTTATTTTCAGAAACCTTTTTGTTGCAATCAGAGTG